>JAFIDM010002131.1:105414396-105453145 GCA_023159025.1 Thereuonema tuberculata
ATTTTATTACGAAAAAAAGAAGTCAGTTAAAAAATGAGAATAAATAATAACATGAAAATGAGAGTAATATACGCAAAAATGCTGTAACTTCTAATTAATTTTATTCTCATAATTCAGATTAATTTGTTTTCTGGGAAATAAAAAACTTCTTTCACTCTATTTTTTTATTCTTTAGCTCCTGAAATTTTCATTGAAAAATATTATGATACCATATCTTTATTTGTATTTACATTATATCTTTGTGTGTATTATATACTTTACATCATATATTGTTATATCTGGAGAAAGGACTAATTTTTTTTTAAGTATCCTTATATAAATAATAATATGATCCTTTAAAAAAATGTACACAGACTTTCAAAATAACAAGATACTAATTAATAACAATTTCTGAGTTTATTTGTTTGTTACGAGCTTTCGTTGTAATTTCGTCTGCCCTTTTAGTAAAATTAAATTGTTTTGTAATTAAGACATTAAATATTATCTGGGCAAATAAATATACTACTACCAACAATTTCCTTCATTTTTGAAAATAAAAGTTTTAAAAAATATTTGCTATTGCGTTTGTCGTGTCCGTCCGTCCATCCGTGTCTGTCCTCCCCTGACAATTCCCGAACGGATGATCGGATCGATAAACGGATTTCACCATTGTGTTCAGAAGCCTAAACACCGTAGGAATGGGGTATTTTCAGGGGACAACGCCTTTTCCCCCCATGTTCGAGATATTTGGCATTGTTTTCATTGGATTTTCCAGGAGCTTAAATGTTAGAATTGGATTTCCGCTATTAGCGTAAAAGTTAGAAATGCAATCATCTGATTTCAACTGTCAGCTATAGCTTAATCGGACTCATATGCTGAAGGTTGGCGGTTCGAATCCGTATATCTACTGTTTCTTTTTTTTTTTTTTCTTTTTCCTCTTAATCTGTTTTTCTCAATGTCCTCGGTTTTTTTTGTTTTTTTTTTTTGTTTTTTTTTTTTTATTTTTTTCTAACTTTTTTTTTATTTTTTCCTTACATTAATGAACTTTCTTTTTTTTTATTATTATTTTAATTTTTTTTTATTATTATTTTAATTTTTTTTTATTATGGGTCGCCTTTAAATTTATGCTTTAGCTTTATACTTGTTTTGATAAATTATTAGTTGAAAAGAAAAAAAAACCCGTTAAAATAGATAGCATATTTATAGAATATAAGCATATAATTTATATGTTGATGATATTTAAGAAATAAACTTAAAATTGGACTGAGAAGTTAGTGTTTTTAACACAGGTACTGTTCGTTTTCGAAAGGCAGACCCACCACAGGCGGACGATTTTACTTTGCAGAGGGGTGATACGTTGAGATGGGCACTTTCCTAAGAAATTCTTTTGGAGTTTTTCGCTTTTACGAAAAAAATAACGGAGGAGCATTTTTTGCAATAATATTTATTCTATCCATAATACTATGCTATTAGTAAACTAACACTGATCAAAAGTAAACAGCCCCTCTTTATTTCTCTTCATCCCTAAGGAGACCTGACGCATGCGCAAAAGCGCTGAAGGTTCTCGTAAACAAAAACGAACAGTATCTATGTGCAGAAATTACGGATAGGTGGCTCCCTCTATAAACATACTTTGGGCATTCACCTATTGTAAATAAATAAATTCTTCCAGATAGTTATATGCCAATCATGCTAAAACTGCTATGGTGTATTGGCGTACCGAGGGGTAGGAGTTGGAACCCCTATTATTGCATCCAAAAATTTTAAAAAAAATCTAGAATTTTTGACTTTTTTTGTTGTTGAAAAGTTCATCGGGGAAAGGACGCAATTACATAGTAGTTCAGTTCACTAAGAATATGCGCAAGTAACGAATTTCATTTCGAGAGAGGGGAGCCAAGTGAGGAAACTGATCAACAACAACCAAAAAAGAAATCATTTTTAAGATTTCAAGGAAGGAGGGCAGGAGGGAGCCAGATCTCTTCAACTTGCTATCGAACCAAAAAAAAAAAAAAAAACGAAAGAAATAGTGCTAATCAATGCATTTTGAGATTTCGGGTGGGGGTTGCCTGAACCCTCTCGGCCCCCCCTCCTCCTATGTATGCCTATGCCTCCCTCCCCCCAAAAAAAAGAAAAGGGCAATTAGTATTGGATTAAAATTCCAGCAACATCAGTTGTTGAAAAGGTGAGCTGTTGTAAACTACTTGTGAATGAATGTTGTATAATATTGTAATTCTAACATCTTGGACAGGATCTTATTATTGTAAATTCAAATATATTCTTTTTTTTCATTGCCAACTATATTTATTCATCATTATCAAATTTAAGGTGCATGACAAGACTATTACATAAAAGAAAACAGAAACTCACATAACTAAACAAAAATTCACTGAGCTAATTTTGGTGTTTGTACTGGGAATCGGAGACAGTACTGTTTCGAGTTATTAAACTCTCATCAGTCCGACTCGTCCAATATATCTAGCTGAGTGAAATGGGACAATATACAAAATGGGCAAACTGAGCTAGGTGTACTGGATGAGTCAGACTGATGAGAGTTCAGCAACTCAAAACAGTATTGTCTCCGATTCCCAGTACAAATATTAAAATTAGCTTGTTAGTGAATTTTTGCTCAATTACGTACGTTTCTGTTTTCTTTTATGTAATAATCTTGTCCTGCACCTTAAAATCCCTCTACTTAGAGGGCTCTGGAGCAGGTTCTAAGGCTCCAAATGGAAAGAAATTTGGACAATAGGTACTTCAAAGGCTGCGCTCGCCTTTTATTGACAAAAAAAAAATAGTACAAAAAATGGCCAGTAGATGGCGCTGTAGCAGTAGCTAACCATAACTAACGTAAAATAATAACCATGTTTTACTCTAAAAACATAACTTAAATAATATAGATATTGTACTAAAAAGTAACACAAGAACTAACGAAAACAAGAAGCAATCCCGTCAAATTCGGCAAGTTTAAAGTTCCCCTCCACACGCCAAGGGCAGAGCGAAGACTTTCATCACTGCCCACATGTCGCTCTCTGATTGGAGGTTGCATCACGGTTGTGCATAATGTTATTTGCATAATGTTGATTCGCAGCTCTATAAAATGAAAGAAAGTTCTTCAAAAGCATTAGATGCTTACTGGCACTTCACAAACAATGCCAACATTGCAGGAAAAAGCACTCTTGGTGAAGTTGTTCTATCAGAATAATAAAATACAGCCGTGGCTGTTAGAGAATTCCGGTGTCAGAAGCATGTAAGGCATGGACCAGTGACTGCTTGTGCTGCCCACAAAATGATTTCAAAATTTGAACTACGAGGTAGAGATGAAAACAAGTGGACTCTTCTTGCGTTGAAGATGTGGCTATGGCTGTTGTGGATTTTTCACATCAATCTCTATTTGGTAGTGTAAGTGTATCAGCTGTGATATATGCCGAATGTCGCTGTAAGGCTAGTGATGCTTCAGATATTGTGATACTACCCTTACAAGATAAGGAGTGTACAGCATGGTGAAGCAGAAATTCGTGTAACATTTAAGCTTCAGTTCCTGGCATGAATGACAGTTGATCACTTGGCCATGGAACATTCTTTGGAGTAATGAAGCCCACTTCTGCTTCAATGGGCAAGTGAATACCCACAACTGTCGCATATGGGCAACCGAAAAACCTCGTGATAACCTACAGGTCCCATTGCATTCTCCAAAAATGACTGCGTGGTGTGGATTTATGGCTAATTTCATCATTGGGCCAATTTTTTTTTTTTTTTTTTTGAAGAGGTAACTTCAACAACTGAGCCCCGCAGCTGTTCCATAACTGAATAACGATATTATATGTTGCAAATTATGTGATACCAGAGCTTCAGCAACACGAGTGCCTTCAGGAAACCATATTCATGCAAGACGGTTCACCACCCTACATAATCTGTTGTGTTCAAAATTTGTTAAGGTAGCACTTTACAAATGAACTGGTTATCAGCCATTATTTCCAGATAACTTTGCCTCCCTGATCACCCGAACTCACCCCATGTGATTTCTGGTTTTCGGGCTTTTTAAAGTACCAGGTGTATCATGAAAGATGTCAACTTTGTCAGATCTGAAGGACAGCATTAGACGTCATGTTCTGGCAATTCCAGCAGACGTATTGCATTCTGCTTCAAAAATGCAATTTTTCAAAAGGAAAGTGTTGTTGACAACAATGGTTGACACATTGAACATTTGTCACGCTGTTCAAGTGATTTGTATTGCTACAGCCATTTGTCATTTTTTGTAGTTTTTTTTTTCAATAAACAGCGAGCGCCTCATTTGAAGGACCCGTTTTCCAAATTTCGTTCCATTTGGAGCCTTAATTTGGAGTCTCCAGAGCTCTCTATGTAGAGGAACTTTAATGTTAACAACCCTGTACTAACTTTTTAATGAATTAATATTTAATAAGCTAAGCGGAATGGTAACCTTTTATTCTTTATTTATTTTTGATGTTTTTTAATTGAGGGGTCATTGTGTTCTGTTTTCTTTTATGTAATATACTTATGCATGTTTTGAGTTAATTCTGTTTCACTAACTTTTTTATGTTAGGGTTTTCATTAGATCGACTGTTTGGTCGAACATTAAAAAAAGTGTCTCTTTCCATAGAAATAACACAGTGCAACCAGGGTCAGATTCTTGCTAGGCCACAGCTGGTGCTTCATAGATCACTGAAAATATGATTTGTTATGGTCAAGTCCCTAAATCACTTTCAGTATATATCATTTGGTCATAGATCTGTATAGTGGGAGTGCCAAGAGGTCTAGCCCCCAGAAATCTCAAAATGTATAGAGTAGGCTCTAATTTGTTTTGGTCAGATGGGCAGTTGAAGGGATCTTGGTCATCCCCCCCCCCCAATTTTGAAGTTGATTTTTTTTTGGTTATTACTGGTTGATTTTCTCCCTAAAATATTTTGCCCTCCCTGAAATAAAATCCTATATACACTCCTGCTTTTAGTTTAAATCGAAAGACGATGCCAGTTCTTGAGGCTGCCTCAAGGGACTGATTGTCAATGTTTTACTTCTTCACCAAAAAATTGTTGATGAATGATGGAATGGCAAAGAACGGATCTTATGAAAAATCAGGCTTTAAATGATAGAACAAATATTACTTTTGATCCCAGTTTTTGAATTTCTTTTTTTTTTTTTTTTTGTATTTGGTATATGTATTTTGTGATAAATCATCTGTATCTAATCTCTATATGTCACTTGCAGTCAGTACAAAATTTAAGGAAGACTTCATTTGCGAAAGGAATTTTTTTCAAGTCCTATCTAGAAAACAAAATAACTATTTTTAAGCTAAAATTAAAGTAAGAGCTTTCCCTAGTGCCTTTCAAAGTTAAAATATCATTTATGAAATGTGAAGGTGCAGTGGATTTTAGGAAATGCGAAAAACAAAAACAAAAATAAAACAGAAGCAGTTAAAATTGCTGATGTGAAAATGCATATGAATGAAAGTATATATGAACTATTTTAAAAAGTGCAGTATAGTAATTACAATGCATGCATATAATTAATATTTATTTATTTATAATGTAATTCCATTATTACTTATAAGTAACTATAAGCTATTCAACCATTTTTCTGCTTGAAGGAGACTCTTTTGTTCCTTATTCTTTAAGATCTATTCCATAGATTAATAGGTATATTTTTATATTGTATGTATTCATCAGTGGCCCAATAATCCAGTGATATAGATGCTGGACTACAGGTTGTAGTCAGGGATTTTTCCCTGGGTGTTTTTGTCTTCCAGATAAGTTCTGGGTTCCCTCAGCTTTCTGTAAAATGGGCCCAAGATTTTCCCGTAATTAAAGGCAAAAAGCCTCATACTGACCACCAAACCCAACTTCATGGTTGAAAATCTTGGGGCCCTGAAGGGATCTGCATGGCCTATACTTTATATATTTATCCCAGCTGTGTGTTTTGATTCTTAAACTAAAAATATAAATGGTTGTTTACCTAAAAAAGAATTATTCCATTGTTAATTAAAAATATTAACATTTCCCTTTCTCAAGACATTCTTTTATCATTTCAGGTCAACTTTTTAACAAAAAGAGATCCCAGTAATACCTGAAATTGGCAAGATGGTTTTTTTGGTTGGTGTCTCTGGAGTACTTTTGGCTGTTGTACTTGTACTTTTCTTCATATTTCTCCAGTAAGTGAACTTTAAAATTTAACAGGTTAAATGTAACTGATCAGTCAGTTTATTTTTCAACTGTTTTTGTGAAATAGATTTTTCACCGTATGCAGGAAATTTACATAATTAATGAACTATTACATGGACAAAATAAATAAGATACATTCGTGGTTAATTTACTTATGGAACTAAATCAAATATAATTCAGCCCATATTTTTTGTTAAGTTTGTTTTTTATCAATGTTTTTTTGGTTTGTTTATTTTCAGCAAACAGAAAAAGAAATTTAGTTTCTTTGATAAATACAACATTCCAGGGCCAAAAGCCAATCTACTTTTTGGCCATGCTCCTCATTTGCAGTTTAATAATAAGGTAAAGGCAAAGGAAGACATTGAGAATATTTATCCAATGAATAATATATTTTTATTACATAAAAGATTGTACCTTTATTTAAGCATAGTTTAATTTAATTGTACGTGTGTTCTGGGAATTAAAGTAGAATGTTGACCATCAATTATCTGACCCTATTCTAATTTGTTATTACGGGAGGTAAAAATCATTTCCTAAGTCAAGTGTGTTTTTTATAATGTCTCATATATCAAAATATAGTAGTAACAACCTTGCATACAATAATTTATTATAGGTCTAACTACATTCTGTTTCATATAAATTAAATATTCTCACTTATATTCAATTATTTGAAATATTTGATTCACCCAAACAACTTTAATCTCAGTTCGAATAATTGATGTTCTGTTGTAAATTTAAAAAAGAATTTATTTATTTATTTATTTATTTATTGATTTATTTATTTATTTTATTTATTTATTTTATTTATTTATTTATTTTATTTATTTATTACTTTTTTTCATTACTAGCTTTTTATTGAGACTGAGAAGGAATGGATTGAAAAATATGGCAAAGTTGTTGGGTAAGGATTGCTTTTCCTTCTTATTTTATAATTTGAATGATACAAAAAGTCTCTATGGGCACCGTTGGTTCTTTGGGCTAATAAGAATAAATAACTGTTTTTTTCCCTTGTCAGTACATTCCCTCGTCGTCAGGTTTAGGCAGTTAATAGTGGACAATTTTGAAATGTGTTCTAGCTTCATGTGACAAAACACAATATCCAGTGCATTATGTCGTGCTACACAGGTGCACTAAAGAAAAAGTTAATGTCTTTTTCGATTCTTGCAAACCACAATATGGCTGTCAAACTAAATTCGTTTTGGGAAGGCTACATTTGCGGAATTTCCGACGCAAGTGTGAGCTATTCTGTCATTGTTAAAAAGTGCAAAGATCGTGGTTCAGTGATAAGTAAACGCAATGTCAGCAAGGTTATTCACTGCAGCAAGCAACTGATGCCAAGGGACAGAAGAAAACATGGTCTCATGATAGGACCTAACCTGCCCATACTGCAGCCACCATAGGAGACATCCATGCCATGACATTTTTTGGAGAATCCACCCATGCAAAGTGGCCCAGAAGACAGGGCCACTCTTTGCAAACGGCCCAGAAGACTTGTTTGCTGGGTCAACAGAAAGCTCACAGGCATCTTCTCACACAGCATCAGATTGCCCAATGCTTTAACAATGCCAGGAAGTTTTGACATATCTTGATGACACAAAAAAGCCTCTTGCCATTTACTACTGTCCAAAGGGGGCTGAACGTCATGTCACCTGTGTTCACCAATGCAAACAGCAATTTCCAAATGATTTTGTGGTGTGTTCATGGGCAGCTTAAACTGAACAAAGTGGCCAATAATGTAAAGGCCAACTCGCAGTACTTCCAGGAGAAGGTGATGGAATCCATCTACCACACCAAAGTTCCCTGATTGTATGAGGCTGACTCTCAGAACGTGCACATCCATATGGTTAAAGCATGCAGTCACATCCTTCCATTGGCTACTACCAACAAAAAGCAGCAGAAACCGGGATCAAAGTGACACAGTGATACCTTTACATCCATCTCTGTCAAGTCCCGAGATGCTCACCGCTTGATTTCTATGACTTCGGTCTCCTGAAAAGGGTCTTTCCATGTCATAACCCTACTATGCTGGCTAGCCTAAGGAAAGTGTGCAGTGACATATGGAACAATATTCCCTTGCAACTATGTAGAAGTTTGCTACAGTGGAAACTGAGGTGTGTAGGGCTAATGTTCACAACAGAGGGCATCACATAGAACATAATAAGTGGTGGAGACATGGCATGTCTTAGAACATTATAGGTGGTGGAGAGACGGCATGTCTTAGAACATAATAAGTGGTGGAGACACGACATGTCTTAGAACAAAATAAGTGGTGGAAACACGGCATGTCTTAGAACATAATAGGTGGTGGAGACACGGCATGTCTTAGAACATAATAAGTGGTGGAAACACGGCATGTCTTAGAACATAATAGGTGGTGGAGACACGGCATGTCTTAGAACATAATAAGTGGTGGAGACATGGCATGTCTTAGAACATAATAAGTGGTGGAGACATGGCATGTCTTAGAATGACATTTGTTCAAAATCATCCTTTTTTAACTGCCTCATCCTTCTGTACTATTAGGCAAATTCTGAAGACTTCTACTCGTAATAGAAGAGAACAAGATTTTCAATTTTTCTTTTATTCTTTGTATCTTTAACATTACTATGTACTCAAAAATTGGGAGATTGGTATTAAATTATCCTGAGGGAGAATCCCAAAAGTAATAAAATTGATTCAATTTTATGACTTTTGGGATACCTATGTACTGTTATTAGTATTTTTATATTATTCAAATTTTTTATAACGATAATCCATATTCAAAAGTGGCTTTGGGCCTTTGGAAAAGAAAATGCCGGGAGAGGAAAATGAACTGCAGCTCCTTTCATTTTTCGCTCATTGACAATTCTCTTTAACATCAAATGGGACAAATTTGTAGCAATAGCCGATCTTCCTAATTCAGAAATACATGTTCCACCACCATGACTCTTAAAATAGTGGAAAGAGTTCCTCTAGCTTGGCTGTGCAGGCCTTATAGTAACCTGTTCTTATGATGTCGCCATATTACTTTCTGCAGCAAAGAGTTCCAGGATCAACTAAGTGATCCGTTTTTTGCTACATATGGTGATTCTTTTTTCTCTGTGTACAATAGTTTTAAAATAATCCTTCTTGTATAAATGAATTCATTCATTTAATAGGTTCCTAGAAAAGGATCCTCTGAGCATATTCTTATCAATATATTTCTTCTTAGTATTATTGCAAGATACATTAAAATGGATTGATCTTTTATAAAATATAGACATGCCTTAATATGGTCTAATATTACATGAAGTTTTTTTTTTTTTTTCAAGCAAACGATATCCCGAAGACCTTCCTCCTATTACAGTTGTAAGAGAATTGATGCACAAACTTCTGTTCCTTGATCATCATTTTTAGAGCACTAGGCAAATCAACCTCTAAGGAAATTCAGGAATAAAAACCTCTTTTTGTGGGACTGAAACATATCAGACAATAATTGAAATATATTTTCTACAGTATTTACATGTATTCTTTAAAGACATTATTAAATATGCGAGAAGAGAGTCTTAGGCAAGAGTTTTGCTTAGCACTCGATGTAGACAAGACAAGTAGATTTTCAAAAAGTTAAGAAAAGAAAAGAATACACTGTGAAAATGATGTACCTAAGTATAGGCAAAGCTAATAAGGAAATAAATGACACGTACATTAATGAAAAAGTTCAATCCTTCATTAAAAAATTATCGATATGAGATCTTGCTTTATGAGACAGAGGTTGATTGGGTACAGTAGACAAAGGCCTGTCCAGGAATTTTGCTTGCTTTTCAACTCAGAAAAGAAACAAAAACCAATGTTGTGTTCTTGTTCTGGATTTGGAGATGGTGGTTACAACAGAATGACAGCTCTCCAACCAATGGATACAAAATCTTGAATTTCTTCCTGTATTGAATGCAAAGTGGAGAGAGAGCTACTCCCAACTCTGTATGTTAATGGATGAGCATCAAAAAAAAGTATAAAACAGCTTCCTTGTGATATTACTTGTGAGCATAAAGCCTATTTATTAATTTATTTTTTTACTAAAATTTACAGTTATTTTATACAAAACCTGTAATACCTTTTAAATGATGGTAATTTATGATTATAATTATGAAAATGGCTGAAGATGTTCTTGATATATTAAAAAATTGATTTACTCTATTAATATTACTGATACACATACACCACATACACACACACACACAGGGTAATCCAAATTAAAGAGGTGGTGTTTAGACCTCTCTATAGGAAAAATGACTGGGTGAATCGCAACCAAATTTCGTACACATACTGTCCTGAGTATGCGGTTTCAATGAAAAAAAGAAAAAAAAAAATATTTCAAATTTTAGGCACTGAGGATGAATTGTGGTGCTGCTGTCCCTGTAATGTGCATATTGCCTAATTTATCTAACAAATATCAGCAAAAAAAGAGCTAACGTGCAATAACTTTATTGCAATCACATGTGGAAACAAAATTATAACAAGTATCGGCAAAAAAAGAGTTAATGTGCAATAACCTTATTGCAATCACATGTGGGTCTAAACACCTCTTTAATTTGGATCACCTGTTATGTTTTAACCACTAGTCACAGTACATATATGTAATTTCTTGTATAAATACATTGTATGTAACATCCATTCTGTTTTAATACAACAAATGTGAAGAATTGAAGGTCCCGCTTAATAGACCTTCTTTGTATATCTTATGATTATTGTGTCAATATTGAAAGTTTTCTCTATCATTAATAGACTAAGAATATTATAAATATAATGCAATCTCAAATTGAACAATTTGTATATTTTTCTCCCAAATAGGTTTTATGGATTCCCAAATCCAATAATCTTAACTGCAGACTTGGAATTACTTAAACAAGTGTTAATTAAAGAATTTTCAAATTTCTCTAATAGACAGGTAAGTTCAGAAATCTTTTTTTTTTTTTTTTTTTTTAATTAATCTACAAAAAAAGCCATTTGGTTTCTTAAAGAATACTATTCATAATTTTATCTCCCATATGCCCATTCTTCAATTATTTTACCTGATGCTTATTTATTACAAAATGTAAATTACAATAAATGTGATATAACTAAAGAGGGTGCTCTGTTACGAAACCTACAAACTTTGCCAGTTTATTTGGGTGGTTATCCTACTCAAAAACTACAACATACACCATGAGTTGATTCAGCTTCGTTCCTGAGATATGGACACTTTGTTTATGAAGCCGCCAAATGAAAGTTATCCGATTACCCTTTAATAATCTGTTGATTTATTGATCTGAAATGCAATTACATTGAAATCACTACAGCTTTCAGGTATTATTAAAACTATCTAACTCAGTTCTGTAAACGTGCTTCAAGTGATTGTATCCATGGAATATTACCAATGTCCCAGTGGATGCTACCAGCAGCGTCAGTTATTGCCTGTAGTAACTGTTCCCATGTTTCTGGTCTATCATTCATACGCACTCATGATTGTATGCAATCCCACAGACAGAAATCTAATGATGATAGATTGGGTGACAGAGGAGACCATGATACTGGTCCACCCTGTCCTATCCATCGATTGGGAAACTTTTCATTCAGCTAACTAACACCATCTATCATTAAATAACAAAGCCAAAATAATGATGGACCTCACAATGGGTCAAACCAGAGATTTCATGTGTCTGCACAATAAATACAGCAAAGCGACATTTCAGTCCAAATCTCCGGAATGAAGCCAAATTGACTCATGGTGTGTGTATGTGTATGTGTGTATATATATATATATAATTAGAAAACCACCCGAATAATATGCTGGCAAAGTCTTTCAGTTTCATGTTGGAACACCATATATATATATTGAAAAATAAAATTAAAGAAATATTAAAGTAGAAAAGTTATAAAAAAATTACTCAAGATTGGTTTACTTTTTTAAATAAATATTAAAACTAAATTATTGGAATATATAAAATTATGTTAAATTAAAAGAATGCAATATTGTAATAACTTTATTTAATTGCTTTGAAAATATAATTTAGAAATATATCTACTCAATCAAAAACAATAATTGTTTTGTAAAGTCTAGGTCCTATTTCTTTATTTCTTAGTCCATTGGTTCTCAAATTTGTGCTCTGTGGTTACCAACAGATTTTCTAGGGAAATACAACTCCAGATTGCAGAAGAAAGGTTTCTTTAAGCATAGGAGTGCTGCGAAAAAATTATTTCACAGCTAATGGGTGCTGTGAACCAAGACAGTTTGGGAAACTCTGGCTTAGGCAAAGTACTCTATGGCTTTAAATAACATAAAACATACACAGTTACACTAACAGGGAAAGGTTGAAGGTTATAGAAAGTTAACTGTTTAAAAACTTAGAATTGGAAAGCCAAAATGTAAGAATAGGAGATAATTTACTCATAAGCCATTATTGATTGAAAACATTTACAAATATAGGAAAAACAGTGAATCATTTTCAAGAATGAGTAATTATTTTATTGTAATTCTACATAAATCAGTAAGAAGGAAGATGAGACATCAATCTCTGTGACCTTTGTGACCTCTGTGACCATATCTTTATTATCATTGTTTTCATATACAAGACTTTAACATTCTTGGTTAGTTTTCTAACGTTGATCAGAAAAAAAAAAAATTGAAATTATTAAAAATGTTAATTTTTTTTTTTTTTTTTATAAAGTTTCAATTTTACTGCAAAAAAAATTCTGAAATCTACTCCACAAATTCTAAATTTTAAATACTGAATTAGTACGCACTTGCCAAGTGAGCATTTCTCAAGACAAAACAAGATTAAAATTATGAGCATTCTTATAAAATAAAAATGCCAGGTTTTATGATTAACAAAGATGTTATGGAATATTTTTGAAAAATTCAAAGTGCGATCACTGTGGGACAGTCAGTTTTTGATAAGAATAACTGACTGGCAATATCCAAGGATGCATAATTTATTTCAATTTATTGTTAGAAACAACTTTTTAATAAGAAACAACATAAAATTTATTTTAAATACTTATCTAGTGTTGTCTATTATGTGTTGCATATAGTTTGTTGCTCTAGTTTGCACACTGCAATGAAGAATCCTTAGAGCTTGTTGCATCTCAGTATTAGTTGGAGGAGCTTCTAAAATTTGTTCTTGTATATTTGCATTAGGTTCATTTTCGTCTACTAGTTTAAAGTTCTCATAAGAAGCAGCTTGACATATTTCAGACACTGTCATTGTAGCCACCATTTCAATGTTGTTATCAATATCCAATCAATTTTCAAATTCTTTTTTTAACATACTGTCTGGGGTTTTATCAAAAAACAGCAAAGGGCTGTTTTAATGAGCACTTAAAGTTAAAATCACTCGCTGAAAGAAAGCACAAAAGTAAACTCGATAAATCACCATTCCACTGCTTAATCTTGAAATACAAAAGATTTATGGAAGAATAAGATTAAAAGAAGATGAACACAAATAGTCAGATTTTGACAAAATTTATCGTAATTAACCCTTAAAGTTCTTCATCTTGAAATGCAAAAGACTAAACATTTGAGAATTTTGATAAAAATAACCGGACCTATGATTATTATAGACGAATTTTAGATTGTATGTTCAGGGACAGACTGATTTTGATAACAATAACCAACTGATAACATTATCCTCATTCACAATAAGCTGCGTCTACTGTATTTTCACAATTCTCACATCAACAGATTACTTATGAAATAAGATAATATTCTCTCAGATGCCAAATATTTAACATGGTGGAGTTTTTCCTATAAAAATATCTGTGTATGATTGTTATTTGAAAATTAAAAAAAAAAGGATGAAAATGGAAGGACTGTTGAAACTTATGAATGGCAGTCAGAAATAAAGCTGATGAAGAAAATATAAATGAAATATAAGTTATCCATCCTTATAAGATCATAAGTTGGAGAGTCTGATATCAGAGAAAAAAAAAGAGAATATAGACAACTAGAAGATACAAACACATAGCCAATATTTACAGAGTGGTTAGATATAAATTTGACTACATCTTTAATCTGTGTATAACCACTATGCTGTCTCATCATGTGCTGCTCATATCCTGTTCCATTTTATTCTCTTAATGTTGAATTTCTCAGAGAATTCTTATTATTAGAATAATAATAAGAATTTTTGAGATCTCCTATCCCATTCTCTTGTAAAATAAATCTAACTTTCCACCTGTACTAATTTAAAATTATGAGTGATTCTTTTCTTCGTGTGTGTAAAGAAGAAAAGTTCTTCAGATATAATAGATTCATTTCTTATGTTGTACTGTTTTTGAAGTCTAACTTTATCTTTATTTAAATAAGTTATTAAATTTTAACATGTAAATCTCCAGATTACAGAATAATTTATTTTTAATTTATAATGTTATTTTTACTAGGATTTGAAACTGGGTGAGCGTCCAGCCCTTGCTGAACAGTTGACCAATGTCAGAGATCAGAAATGGAAATTCCTTCGAACACTAATCAATCCCACCTTTAGTGCACGGAAAATGAAAATGGTAACAGAGATAAGTTGATATCAATAAAAATTCACAAAAAAAAGTCAAATCAATCATCCTTTTAATAGGCAAAAGTTGTACGGATCTTTGTAAATTTGTAATTTGAAATAACCAATCACAGTGCAGCATTGGAACACATCAGGCATGACATCACGCCCATGTTTAAACATGGCGTCTCGAATATTCTTCCCATTACACCTCGACGGATAACGATTACACAATTATTATCAGCGTATTGAAATTTTCTTTCCCACATAAATGAAGTTTAGACTGAAATGCATGAAGTTCCTGTGTCAAAATTTATCAGAGAGTTTGTAAAACCTCTGTTTTTACATAATTATGGCTGTGTAGCCACTCGCTTACTAATCAACAAGTAGGGGACAATGACGATGCATGTGCCGTCATTGTTTCCCAGATAGGATTATTGGTATTGGCTGTTGGACATTCGTTATTGTTATTGTTATTGTTGAAACTGGTAAATCAATTTTTTCTTTTCTTTTCTTTTATTTTAACAAAATTTGACTTAGTCATTCAAATTATATGTGGGCTGTTGCGGAAGTCATGGCTTTTAAAAAATGAGCTTAGAACATCTTTTTCAATCTTGTGTTTTTCAAAAATTTCAGGATATTTCAAAAATGTGGCATTTGTTTTACTTCCGTTAATATTGCCTCAATTTCGACGAGCCTATTCTTTTAGGGCAGCAGGTTGCTATTATGTTTCATAATGAGAAACCGCAGCGCTGGCTACTATGAAAGTGGTAAATCAATTTTTTATTTTTTTATTTTAACAATATTATAATATTATTTTAACAAATAAGCCGATATTCAAATTAGATATGGGCTGTTGTGGAAGTCATGGGTTCTAAAAACATTAGCTTAGATCATATTTTTCAATCTTGTGTTTTTCAAAAATGTGGAATTTGTTTTACTTTCAGGAATATTTCACTGGTTGCAACTAGTAATGAATTAAACATAGAAAGACTTGAATTCCATGAATGTCTATAAACAATGTCATTGAAATGTATCTGAATTAAACTTTGAAACAATGCCCTTTTTACTTCTTGAATTCAGAAAAAGACTACTTCACATAAATGTTTTGCTATTTTCAAAATAAATTAAAATTTTCAATTAATGAAATGAAATATTAATTATTTGAAGTTTATTTAAATCTCTAAATCTCTTTAGAATAAAATTAACAGTGTGTCATTTTTTAATTTAATTTCAATGCAATTTAAAATTTATCCTAAATTTTAAAGTAACATACTATAAAATTTAGGATAAAATTATTCAGGAAATCATAAAGACTCCATTTTCTCATGTACATTGTTTTCTGTGATATTGTGATATTTCAGTGTTGTCTTGGATTCTTTCAATAGTGATTCTAAAAGAATGAAGAAGTAATTTACATTTTTGAATAAGACGATTGCTTCAAGGTCAATGCAGTAATGCCACTACATCAAAGAAGATATCACAATATCACAGTATTAAAGTCAGGTCTGATTAAGGTTAGACAGCAAGAGGGATAAAATTCTTGGAAAGGCTGACAAAGAGAATGATTCTATGATTTTAAAAAATGAAATCTTGAAATTAAAAAAGTATATTACGGAGTCCAAGCCAGTTCTTGGCAATCCTACATCCAACTTAAAATGTTAAGCAATATTCTTTATTTTGATTTAGATGACTTCACTTATGAATGGTTGCACAAAATTGTTCCTACAATTGGTGGAAGAAAAAGTTAAGAAAGGATTGGAGTTTGATGTTTATTGGTAAGGTATAAATTATCTTAATTTTTTCCTTACTAAACTTCAGTATTGACATTTAACATTCTAATGATGTAATATTTAAATAAAATTTTAATATTTACCTTTAATTTTTATTCAGATACTTGTCTTTAAAAGTTTCTTTTACTTTGTTTAATCATCATATTCCTTAATGCTTTTTTTTTTTTTAACTTGAAACTGCAGCATAAAAATGTTGAAAAGTGAAATTAGGAAGAGAATTAGGAATGAATCGCCAAATGCATTTAAAATATCACAATTGTACATTGCTAGTTTACAATAAAAATGAAGATATTTCTTAAATCTTATTTAATATCTATAGCTGTATAAAACAGAATTTGGTTGTTTGTATATTGTACATTCAGAGCTACTTTGAGCTATCAAAGCTATAATTGGCAGTGAGATTAGAACCTGGAGTAGATTTTAGCCAGGAATGGTTCAAACTTGATCCTATTTACTGGGCCTTTACTTAAAATTGAATGAGTAACACTTTAGGATCATTAGGATCAAGATCAACGAAAATCTAAATTCTCTTCATATGAAGAGAAAACATAAATTCGTATTTGTATGATACATATTTAATTACAAGTTTTTGGAAGAATTTTCCTTCTTCCTTTTTCAATTTCTTTAAATTTAACAATGAGAAATTACATGATACATTGCAGACCTTCCTTACAATCAAACTTTGTTGATGAAACCACCATATAGTTATCATTCAACCTAATAATACGTTAAACAACTCTGCATCAATAATCATGACTGAGCTCTTTATATGTAATGGTATAAAGAAAAATGTAATTGTTTTTTTTTTTTTTCAGTTTCAGAATCAGTAATGCTTTCATTTTAAAGATAATGCCTAAGATGGATGGCCTGTTCTTTTGTTTTTTCTTTGTCACCTATACATTGAGCCTTCCACTAATTTTGTGCATATTTGTGATACCAAAATAATCCCACTCTTAAGAATAGATTTGATACAAACAAACATTTTCCTATGGCATTTTTGTAATATTGAAGTGAATATTTCCATAGCTATCTCTTTATATCATGGAAATTAAAACGCAAATTGTAAACAGATAAACTAAATAATCTTTCTTTCTATGTTTAATCATTAGGCTGTGAAAGATTATTGATAGCAAATAATAGGAGATATCACTGTGACCTTATTGCACATTTGAGTGCCGTTAGGTTGCTTTAAAACAAAACAAAATGGATAGTACACCATTCACGTTACTGCCATCTGTAGTGTGAAGCTGGATGAACAGTATTGACTTAAGAAAAAGTGACCATCCAATAACCCACGTCAGTTTGCAATTGGTTCAGCTGCAACTGAACCCTATTTGATGAACTGCTGACATGTTTCAAATGTCCCTGTTTCTTGAAAACACAAAACAAAATAACAGATGTGGACATCTTCAAAAATCAAACCACTTTTGTTACTCAAAAATATTGTCTTTATATTGTAATACAGAATTGTGAAATGCTTATAATTTATTCATTTGTTATGACTTTTACTGAAGGGTTAATAAGTGATCTTAGTAGATATTATCTATGTATCTATTTTTTTATTAATTATTTATCGATAATTCTATTTTCTCATTTGCTTGTTAGCTTTACAGATTATTTCAGCATTTTTTATTTTATTCTTAATGGCTGTTTGAGAATTCCTGTATTACATATCAAAAATAATTAATCTTACAACATTTTTTTTGTACTGATGAATGATCACAACTTAAGCACAATTTTTTTTAGTGAGGAAAATTTTGCGCTTTCCATAATGTAAAGAATCCCCAATGAGGTCATGACTCCCAACAGTTCATGGCCCAGCCACCTTTAACCTCTAGAAATAAATCCCAAACTCATTTTTCAAAGGCTGGGTGAAGCCTAGGGCTTGGGTGGAATAAAAAGAGCCAGGGCAACCCCTGCAGCCATTACCAGGGAATGGAGCCGACTCCTCTTGCCACACTCAAATGTTTCACCACTTGAGCTATCAGGCATTCTCCTTCCCATAAAGCAGAGACAATACATGGATTCAACTTCTCAAAATGCTGTGCTTTATATATCCCAAATACCCCCCCCCCCCCCAAAAAAAAAAAAAAAAAACTTTTCATTTAAAAATACACAAGAAAATATATTGCATTTCAGTGTGGTTTTAGTAGCTAATTCCATTGATATAATATTTCTCTATTTCCTTTAACCTTAATAAAACTTGTGACTTTAGAGGATTAAACAATAATGAAGCTTTCATTTTATAAATAAAAATGTAGATGAATTTTATCAACTCAACTAATAAATTCAACTGCTTTATTTTGTCGTATTTGATTGCTGTTTTTAAAAATGTTTTCTAGCATGTACCAGGCACTAACGCTTGATGTCATAGCACAGTGTGCTCTTGCTCTTCAGGTAGACTGTCAAACAGATCATGAGAACTTCGTTCTTAGGACAGTCAAACGAATGTTCACATCCAGCAAGAAATCCACAATCATTTTCTCATTATTCAGTAAGTACTTAATCTACTTTTTAATGGTATTAAACATTTAGATAAATATATTTTATTGAATTTATTTATGAAGAGGAAAGAACATAAATTTAAATAAGGAAAAAATGAAAACTCTTCAAAATAATTATTGATGCATAACCTTTGGACTATAACGTGACTGTTACCTGTACCCACAAGTTGTGGCATTTTCTCATCTTTATATTTTCTTGCTGTACAAAATTCTTTTAAAGTGAATGCCACAAATATATCTTATATTCAGATGCCAAACATTCTAGGCTCAGCCCAGTCTACTGGCTTTCCAAAATATTTTCATTTACTTGTAGGTAGAGATTACAAACATGGCCTGTTTTTCAAGTAAATGTTATAAGTTAAGGAATGATGATGTATTAATTCCCTTGAGAAAATTGCTCTTCCGCTTACAAGATAATGATTCAGTTGTAAATTGATGATGATGATAAGAACAGTTCCTATTCTGATATCAACAGTAACATTATGTTTTTAATTGAATCTCATCCAGCCAATAAAATAAGTAATACAACAGATATTAAATTCAGTTATCTTAAACGTTTTTTATAACTCAAGATATCATTTCTGTGAATTTCCTGTGATTTTAAGAAAGAAAAAGTAAAACATTAAGTTCAATTTATTTTACTTTGTTGCTATTATTCAACAATCAAACTCTTTGATATTGAATCCAGTTCAGGGCTGCCCTCAGGGTTGGGAAACAGGAACACTGCCCTGGGTCTCTTACTGCGTAACATAAAAAAAAAAAAAAAATACTTAAACATTCTAACATTTTTGTCAAAGTAACAATAATTTAAGGAAAGGAAAAATTAAAAAACTGATTTTTAGAAAATTTTTAGGTTTTTAGAAATCAACAAATTCTAATGAGGACATTTAACCTCATTTTTCTAGGAAAGTAGGCTAAAAGATAACTTTCAGTGAAAGTAACAACCACTGAACTATTTTTAACAATATTCTTATATGTTAACATAGAAATTCAACCATTAATCAGCTAAATATATAAAAATAAAAACTACATTATTATATTTAGATTAAGATAGAAAAAGTGATCCCTTAAAGACTAAAAACAACTACAATTTTAGTTTATATTTTATATTTTTTAGTGTATGTATTATACATTATCAAGTTTTGGAACTTTGTTTGTGCAGTGTATAATGTCATGAAGCCAATAAACTTCACCAGAGTATTTGAGTGGTTATTTTACACAAAAAAATATAAATAATATACAATGAGTTGATTCAGCTTCATTTCTGAGATTTGAAAACTTTGTTGTAGAACGCTGTAGAATGAATGAATATACAGTGCTATCTGATTACCATTTAATAATCTGTTGATTTATTGAGCTGAAATGCAATCACTTGGAAACAACTACACCTTTCACAGGTGTTGTACAAACTGTATCCTGATGCTGTAAATATGCTGTGACAGATGCTTTCAGTGATTGCATCAGCTTCTAACAGCAGGGTTAGCATCAGTTATTGCCTGAACTAACTGTTCCTGCATTTCTGGCATCCCATTCATGTTTACTCTTGATGTCGTACAACCCCACAGATAAAAATCTAATGGTAATAGGTCAGGTGATGTTGTTCTTTTCCACTCCATCATATCATTGATTAGGAAGCTTTTCATTTGAGCAGGACAATTGCTTGTCTGGCTGCATATGATGGGGCTCCATTGTACTGCATGTTATATTGCTAGCACCACATCTTCTAAATAGAGGTTAGGTGATTAGGTTAGGTTAGGTTAGGTTAGGTGATTGCTCATAAAATCTGTTACAAGAGTCTCCTTTCAGATATCCCTCGAAGGAATGTGGTCTAATCATATAATTATCTACATAGCAAAAACCATACACAAATATCAAGTCGGCATTTTCCTCATTTCAAATATTTTGTAGGCAATTTACCAAATAACATCATTGGTTGCACCAATTACTACACCCTCTGTCAGTAACAGAAATAAAACAATGACCTGCTGGGTTTTTTTTTTGCATGTTTCTGCATGATTACTACTGCAAAGCAGCGTTTTATTCCATATCTCAGGAACAAACCCATATTGGCTCAGAGTGTCTATTATATTTTTTGCTGAAAATAATCATTAGCACATGTTGACAAAGTTTGTCGGTTTCATGACTGAACATCCTGTATAACCCCTCCCCAAATCCCACTCCAAAAGCGATAAAAAATGTATGAATAAAAGCAATAAAAAAGGAGTGGATGGGGGACCTTCTTTTATTTGGAGCTGTCTGTTATGTAAAGCTTCAACATGGTTTTTTGTTTTTTGTGTTAAAGACTTTTAATGAATATAAAGATGTTCGATCATGAACAATCCTATATGTATTGTTATGAGCATTGTGACATCATTAAGTTGAGAACCACTGGCATTATATAAAACCCAGTATTTTCAAAGTTTTATTAAATAAAATAAAAAAATTTAGTTATCAAGAATTATTCCTATTTAAACATTATTCTTTTCTTTTTTTGTTTATAATTTTTAGTGATTCTTCCATTTTCTAAATTCTTTCTGTCCTTGATTTACAAGAATTCTGAGGTAGTAGAAATGGAAAGAAAAATTGTTGAAAACTTAAAAGAGGTGATAAAACAACGCCGACAAAATCCACAGGTAAAAATATTATTGCATTAATTGCTCAATTGGAACCTTCTTCATTTTCATTCTGTATCTTAAAATTGGAATGAATTTAACTGGGATGTTTATTTCTGTTCTGGATAATCCATGAAATGAAAATAAAATCAGAAAATTATTAAAATATTATTTCAAGTTAATATTTATAGCCAAGGAATTCAGAAGTATTTAGCAAGATTTAAAAATTTAAAAAAAAAAAAGGAAAATTTGTCAAGCTGTGAACTTTTATCTTTAATATTAATTCAATATTGAAGTTTGCATCAATTCAAATAAAAATTAACTTTATGGGATCTTATATTACTTAACTTATGAATAGTCTTTGTTTTTTTTTTGTTTTGTTTTTTTGAAATACCATAAAAATAATTTTGATTGTTGATTCAAATTCATTGGAATTCTTTCAAAATTAGTACATAAGCTTTAAACATTTGTGTTTAGTGCTTTCTCTGATATAAGGCTTGTGAAACAGTATTTAATGATAGTGAACTTAAGCACTGTTCATATCTGTTGATTAAGAATAATTTGCAGAGACAAAGCAACAATACATCTGTAGTCATATTAAAAATATTGAAAAGTTCTCACAAATGTACAGAAATGGACTTAATTTTTCATTCAGCATTAAAATTATTTAATTTTTACAGTATTTGTTTTTTCTGCTATTGCCATCTTTAGTTAAGCATTATGTTTTTGTTGAAGAACTCTTAATAACATTTGTAGCAAGTTGAAGAGTTCTAAGTTGAAGTCAGCGTCAGGAAAGGTGAAATAGAAGCATTAGTGATTATACGATAGCCATCTTTGGGAATGTACCAAATTAAGTTTCAGAGATGTTTTGGGATTAAATTTCACTTCCTGAAAAAGATAAGAAATTAATCATAAAATCCCCAAAAGTGTTCTTTAACTTCTACAGACTCCTCTCTGCTGAGGACCATCGATAAGCTTCAGTATATAGAACTTTTGTAAATAACAACAGCATGCAAGAACCTTCAGGCTAATTGTATAAATCAATCTCCATGTACAGCTGTGATACTCTCGACTTAGATGAATAGCTAATTATCAGAATGCTCATTGTTATGAGACATCATAAATGTAGAAAAGTTGGCTCTAATTGTACAGATTAGCAGTAAAGATATCATACAAACACCAATATAAAAGTAAGCCAAAAATAATAATTACAACAAAATACTTTTAAATGTATCTTAAATATTAGGCCTAAACGATGCTTTTTATATTATTGTAGTTTAATAGAAAATTCTCTTTGTAGCAAGGACAGATTGTTGATGCTCTTCAGCTAATGATTAATGCAACCGATAAAGAAGCTAAGGAAGATGTTGACGATGAAAGTGATGATGACACATCAACCCACACAGATAATGCTGATACCAATGTAACAAAATTGACTGACATTCAAATTATAGCCAATGCGTATCTGTTTCTCTTGGCTGGATATGAAACCACATCAACAGCATTGGCTTTTGTCACCTATTTACTTACCAAGTATCCAGATATACAAGAGCGATTATATGATGAAATAATTTCTAATCTTGGACATGAGGTAAGTAGAGATCTGCATCAGTTTAATCTATTATTTGAAAAGTCAGAACACCCACACATATCTATAGAGTTGATGCCAAGTGCTGTTTGGCACAAGTAAGGACTAATTTCTAGAGCTTTGTAGCTTAGATACCATTGATATTTGATAAGGGGAGTGGAGATGTTATGTTACAATCTCAGCACAGATGAGGGAATTTCCCAAATGCCCATGTTTCTCTTACACACAGGTGTAGCATTCACTCAAACATGACAGTTTTGATGTTGCTGAGGTTGCAGTTACTAAAAATGAAGGATTTCTGAGATGACGATCAGGCATGATGATAATTTCCTACATGGGGTACATAAGACTTTGTCTTTCTCACTTTTATCACATGGATTATTAACCAGGATTCTTCATTTTTAGCTCACTTAAACTACTCTCAGATAACTTTTTAACAATGTTAAAAACTCATTGCCTTCTTATTTAGCTTTACACTTCAACAGATTCATTAGTATTCATCATCATCATCATCATATGCCTTCTCCATTGACCACCATATGTTTCCACCAGATCCTGTTTTGTACTTTTCTTTCACATTTGTTGTAAGTCTTATATTATCACTCCAGGTGATCCTCTTTCTTCTTATTCCTTCTAGAAGAGTCTTCTGAAGGTATCGTGTCTTTGCAGATGTCCCAAGTATTTCCCTTTTTCTTCTTAATAGTAGTCAGAAGCTCTCGTTTTTGATTTGTCATCTGTAACACTTCTTCATTTGTCTTTTGTATCCAGGGTTTTCTCATAATTCTTTTTAGAAGCCACATCTCAAAGCTCTAAATTTATCCTCAGACTCCTTAAGCAAATGTTCAATGTTTCTTCACTTGACAGTAATGCTCACCATTTATAACATCTTGCTAAATGTAATCTTCTTTTTATGCTTACTTCCCTGAAAGACACATTATTTTTCATTTCATAAATTATTTCAATTCTTCTCTTTATTTCTCTTGTGATCTTCTATGATTAGATGTTCTAGAGAGATCTACCTGAATGGCTTCTCTATTAATTTCAGTATCAACTTAAGGAATCTAATTCTTTCTGGTTACTACCATGATTTTTGTCTTTTTAGGATTGAAATAAAGGCCATATTTTTGCACTTATATTAACTTTGTATTATTAAAAAGTGAAAATAAATTTCACATAACAGACATCAGATAAAAATAGTTAAAATTTAAGTCACTTTAAAAATACAAGCTAGAGAGCTTTTGCATTCTTTAGCGATTAACATTTCATCGACCTGATAAATTTTGTTTTACAACATATGCTTTAATTTCAATTTCTCATCTTAACCAAATGTTATTTAAAAATATCTTGATGTTGCAGTCAATCATTGATTGGTCCTTCTTGTTCTCTGTCCATCGGAATTGTCTAGAATCTGGTAAAATTGCTTTGATTGGTGAAAAATCTTTTTTCCTTTTTCTTTTGTTTCCCTGGTTGTCACAAACAAGAGACAAGAGACGATATTCCATTCTTTTTGTTCTTTTAAGTTTGTAGTATCATATTATTATTTTCTTCCTGTTGTTTCCATTTTTTCTATTTTTTTCTGAGATTTTCCATCTTTGTTTCTGAAATTTCTCAAATAAACAAATATATTGTTGATAGGCATTTTTTGATTGTAAGGTTATAATGTCAAAATAAAATATGATTCTATTGTCTCTCTCTAACTATCTTATTTTTATGTTTGCCAATTACTAATGTATTTTGGAGATCAACTATGTGGTTGGTTTCTTCAAAATACTGACTTATGAATAATCCTGAGGTATTGTTTTTTCCTTGATAGCAGATTCATAATGATATAGTCTTTGATGTAATTTTAATCCACTATTTCCAGTGTAGTAACATGGATTTTTCTTGCATGGTACCAAGTAGATGCATCGTTTATGGTCAGTCTTTTTTTTTTGGGGGGGGGGGGGGGGTTCTCTTGTGTAAGTTTCTGGAAATTGGCATTTGATTATTTAATTTGTAACTTAATCTGATGTCGGTATTTTGGAAAAACTTTTTCAACTTGTTTGAAAAACACCGGATGATATGAATATGAAATATAACGGAAATTTGTGGTTTTTATTTTTTGTTTTGGATTGTAAATCTCTAATTTTAGACTATTTTTTTTATGGTGCTCTCTATGAACAAATAGGATAATTATTATTAAGAAATTGCTATTCCTCTTGCCATCTTTCTGGTAGGAGATGAATCCCACGGCGGTAAAATTCTGGCGGTTTCGAGTCAAAAAAGTCTTTGATGGCAGTTTTCACAGCATCAAGATCATCAAAGATTTTCTGACTGAAGGAATTATTCAATGCACGAATAGGTGATAGTCAGTTGGTGCGAAGTCAGGAATAGAGAGGATGGGGTAAAACCTCCCAACCAAAGCCCAGTAACTTTTGGCGAGTGATGACAGCAGCATGTGGCCTGGCGTTATCGTGATGAAGGATAATACCGCGACGATTAATGAGACCTGGCCGCTTTGCTACCAAATTTGAATGCAGCCTGTCTAACTGTAGACAGTAGAAGGCAGCATTGATGGTTTGGTTGAGTGGCAGGACCTCCCAGTGAATTATTCCCTGCACATCCCACCACACTCTCAATAACACCTTCTTGGGATGAAGTTCAGCTTTCGAAGTCGATGCAGGCGGATCAGAAGGGCGACACACAGTCCTACGACGCTTTACGTTACGGTACATAACCCACTTCTCATCTCTTGTCACAATTCGTGTCAAGAATGGGTCATTTTTGTACCGGGAAAGCAAGGAAACACAGGTGGCGATTCGGTCATCCCGTTGCTTAGCTGTCAGATTATGTGGAACCCAACGATCATAGTTTCTCGTAAAACCCAACTTAACCAGCCGTCTCTCGACCGTTGTCCGGTGTACGTTGAAAGTCTCCACTAATTCTTGCACAGTTGGGTTCAGGCTGTTCCTTATGACTTGGTCAATATCGTCCTCTCCAACTTGTGATGGCCGTCCACTCCTAGCCTAATTTTGGCAGCTTCTGTCTCCTTCCCTAAATTTACGAAACCATCGACGACATGTGCTTTCGTCTATTGCATCCTCCCCACAAACTTGACAAACATTGCGACATGCTGTGGCTGCCGTACTCTTTTTATCGAACTCCTATAACAAACAATGTCTTATATGCTCCTTCTCGCTTTCCATGTTACACCTTCTGATATTTTTTTAGAGATGATTAACTTTGTGAGACACGATGCATTTATATGTGAGACATCCACACGTTTGATTGGCAGACTATTTGCGTCATTACAATGTCATGTGTGAGGGCCATTCCATTGCAAATTTTCATATCCAAAAACGGGTAGAACTTTCGAATTCACCCAATATTAACAAGCCTGTTGTGGTGGATGTTGAATTGTAAAGTTTTCAATAAAAACAGCTTGTTAGCTTATTATAACTTTCGAATAATTTTCTTCATTCATGTATCAGAAGTCATTGTGAAGCATTGTGAATGGTTTACTAATTGCTATCGCTTCCTTGTTATTATATTTCTTTTTAAACTTATTGGTGTTGATGACAGGAAATTTATGGTTTGATCTGAATTCGTTGGTTTTTTATATGGTCTAATTTCTAATCTGTTATTTTGATAAGCTATAATAATATAGTATCTAAAACTGGCAATTCTTTATTGTATTTAAATCATATATTGTAAAACAAAATTTATCACCCTGACGAAGCATTAACTGCAAAGGAATGCAAAAGCTCCCTAGTTTGTATTTTTAATATGTTACAAAAATTTTAAATATTTTTATCAGATGTGTGTGTTATGTGAAATTTATTTTCACTTTTTAACAATACTATGTCTTTTTCAAAAAAAAAAATGCACGTTACTAATATTTTATATTAACTTTGCCAATTAGAATTTTATTTTATTAATAAATTAAAAATTTCAGGAAAATAATAGCAATTTAGTATCAATAATAATAACATAGTATGATATAAAATTATTTTTTTATAATTATTAATAATTATATATGTACGTCATCTCTTCAAAGGGGTGCTTATCATAAGCAATGTAATTATTTAGAAGAATTATTAAAACAAATTAATTATAATTAATTTTTTATAATAATTAAATTTAATTTATAATATTAAATACATAGATTAGTTAGTTTAGATGATAACCTTAAATTTATGTAAATGTCATAAAATTAAATTATAATAAATAAAATATCTAACAAAGTTAAGCGTATAGAAGAAAAAAAAATACTTTAAGAAACAATTATAAAGATATATATTATCATTATGGGGACATTATTTTCTGATACCACAATTAAATATCAGTAAATATTTTGTATAAATAATATGATTGAATTGCAATTATATAAATTATCTAAAGTTCTATTGGTCAAATATTACACATAGCAACTCAAATTTATATATAATAATTTCTATCAAACAGTGAATATTTTAATTAAATATATAAATGCAAGCCTACATACTTAAAAATAATTTGTTATAGTCATTTCAGTCTTAAAAAAAATATATATATATTTTTTTTTTCCAATACTTCTTTAGTCCTAATGGAAGAGTCATAATGAAATAAGTTTCAGTAGAATTAATTTGAAATATTAAAATGAGAAAAGTCAATATTTTAATTACACTGTCCTTAAAAAACTCTGTATTTATGAATATATATCTTTAAGAAAATATTTCATCTTAATACATATTAGAATTTTTTTTTAAATGTATTTTAGGATAATTTCATGATTAATCAGTTAGATACATTTAAATTTTAGTACACAGATTCATTACCATACTACTAATAGACTTTTAACAACAAGTTTAATATGCGAAAATAATATTAACATTACAATAAAAAACATAAATGCACATGAATAAGGAATCACTGATCTGTTTTTAATTTTTTCAATACCGGGAATCCAGAACAGCCGTTTCAGGCTTCCTAGCCTTCATCAGCTGGATTCGCCCAGTATCTTACAGCTCAGTGATCCCAAGAAACATATAAAGGAAACAAAAATCAACAAGAAAATAGCCCTACATATTAAAAAACAACAATATATAAAATAAGAATACAAAAGGGCAGAAATTTAATCCCTGCTAGCAACAGCAAAGCTTATGAAGGATTAAATTATAAAAAAAGAATACATTTAACAACAAGTTAACATTACAAGAAACATTCAGGTTACCTGAAACAGCCGTTCTGGATTCTCGGTATCAAAAAAGCTAAAAACAGATCAGTGATTCCTTATTCATGTGTGTGTATGTTTTTTATTGTAATGCTGCTCATAGATCGATTTAAATATTTTTAGTCCTACATAAATAATAATAAAGTCATTATTCATCAGAAGTAGACTTAAAACATTACTTTTATTTTTAGGATGAACCCAATTATGATAATATACAGAAAGTGTCTTATGTTGAGCAAGTATTTAATGAAGCGATAAGGCTTTATCCGCCCATACCAACGTAAGTATTTGAGATTATTTATTAGATATTAAAGAATTATTAGTATTCAACTTCAGTATCATTTAAATTGAGTTGTTGAAATAGATTTTGTATGGGTGTAGTTTAGTAAACACTTCATCGCGAGTGGTCGGAAATTACTCACATTACCCTCTCTACTCTGAAATGTATTAAAGTTTTTTTCTTAGTTGTTTTTGAAATACATAAAAAACATTAATTAAAATCTATTTTGATTTTAGATTTGTAGCTCGTGACTGTAAAAAGGACATTACCATCAATGGAGTCACTATTCCTAAAGGAAGTACGGTTCAGGCAGCTATATGGACCATCCATCATGACCCTGAAATCTGGGAAGATCCTGAAGAATTTAATCCTGATAGGTAATTAGTAAGACTCAGTTGACTTCTTTTGGGTTTTCTTTGTGCTTAATTTAGCATAATCTGTCCTTTGGATTGATCGATTAATATTAATCTTTATTTAAAATTAACTTATTTTCTATTCACTTTAAGTAATATTAAGTTTACTATTACAACTATTATAATGAATATAATATTAACATAAGAATAAGAATTGCTGCCTAGTTTGTCATTATCAGCTACTCAGTCAAGTAAACTTTGGCTAAGGAATAGAATAAGGAAAAGAAAAGAAGGAAGACGGAAGTAACCTTCAACTCTCTGAGAACAGCAGAGAGAAAAGCGGGAATTTCTCATATTGTCTTTGACAATTATGTGTTGTACATAGTTGTCATGAAACCACCTTATGAAATCCAACACGCACAATCTCAAAACCAGCCGTATGAGGGAGAACAAAGCAGCTGCAGAAAGTAATTGTTGCCAGGGTCCCAAGAGCCAAGGGAACCCACGATGAATGGGATGATGCTCACCTCAGTGTAATCCTCCGCAAAGAAGTAGCGAAGGACTCATACTTCCAATTTTGGCTTTGATTCCTTTTGCCTTAATAAACAAAACGGATTAATTCCAAATTACAAGTTTCTTAATTTTGGTTGCTGCAACTTCCTAAAGATTAATAAGGTTAATAATTCACAATTATGGTGGGAAAAGTTTCAGTAACCATTGGTTTCAATTATAGAAGCTCTTGATATTTCCAAAATCTCAAAATAAAACATTTTCATTTTACTTTCACTCTAACAATACTCTTCTGATTAGTTGGAGCATTTTACGACTTTAAAAACAAATAAAGTCTAAAATGCAGAATTTAAACCAAATGGAACCAAATTTCAGTACATCAGTATGCATTAACAGAGCCAGTGCTATGATTGTTTGTTTGTAGGTTGGAGGTTCTCAAATTTCAGTGTGGACTAGATTCTTTTCTCAAGGTAAAGTCGAGTAAAAATCTAACTTTCACTTCATCTCATGGTATTGGAAGCTTCTATTTCAAATAACCCATGGATCAGTTTAAAGAGTTTACATAATACAAATCACTACGTGTTCAGGAATTTCAAATGAAAATTTATGATAAAATAAGTGAAAATGCTTCGTTCTTCCTCTTGGAGTCAATGATGGAGAGAGTCACAACCTAATGAATCCCCTCTCCTATAACTTTGTAACCATATAATCTTAATTATGACGATGACCATACAGAAGTTGCGAGAATTATAAAACAGAATTTTCCAAAGATTGAGTTTTCAATTTATATACAAATGACTTTTTAAATGACAATTGAATCTGAAAATATATATATATTAATGTATATAAATATAGTTTGTAAAGTAGACATACACATGATTGATAAGAGCACTGGAAGACAAAGTGACATCTCATATCTGTATCCTACGGGTTATGTTGGAGTCAAGTTTGCAATTAACTTTTATTACGAACATATTCCGTAATAGAAAATAAAAAAAAATAAAAACTTTCATAATAAAAAACAAAAACACTTTAAAACACGACATGTTTCGTTCAGTCATAGCCAAACATTTACAAGTGACATATGCTCAGGGAATTCGAACAGTTTAAAGAAGTTACAATTAGAAGAAAACAGGAACGGATCACATCACAAGCTGTTGAGCACCACTTGGAATCCAAGTATTGAACCATCACAAAAGACCAGAAGAGACGTAGGGGTATCACGATGTTAGCAGCTGGCGCCGACATCAGATTTGATTAAATCCAAACCTAAGCAGCAGCCAAGTTTATGGGAGCCTGAACCTGGAAAAAAACAACCAACCTCCCGAACAACCATGAATTAAACTAAATTTGAGTTATTGTCTTTGCCTTTTACATCGAAGCCATACTGATATATGGATCTAACAGAAATGCAATCATTGTAGGCCCGGGGATTCATTAAAAAAAAGATACTCCTAATATGCAGATGATGAGATTCATTCGCAATAATAACGGGATGATCACTCCATGGTCTATGGAGTGATTAATGTCTCTTATATGAATGGCAGTTAAATAATTAAAATCACCCGCATGATAATCCTGCAGACATGTGCTGGCCCACCCAGGATCTAATGGATTGGCAGGTTTCATCTATGTATATGCAAATATCATTAATACATTTCAATGCCTAAACCACACTTCTAAAATTATCAGTCTAAACCTTCTCCCTAGAATTAATCAGTGAAGCCAGAGAGTTCAGTGTGGCTTCACTAGCTATAAATGTGGCTGCTGTTGGTTTGGATTTCAATGTGTCTAATGTCAGAACCAGCTGCTTCCATCGTGATATCCCTAGTCTCTTCCAGTCTTTGGTGATGGTTCAATGCTTAGATTCCAGGTGGCGCTCAACAGCTTGCTGATGTGATCTGTTCCTGAAGAAATTCTTATTGGTTTTACATATTGTAACTTATTTAAACTGTTTGAATTTCTTGAGCATATGTCACTTGTAAATGTTCGGCTACTACCGAATGAAACATGTTGTTTTTTAAAGTGTTTTTATGTTTTTTATTATGTGTGTTGGCTGTCTATTTCATTTTTAATGATTTCACACATGTTAAGTTTTATTTTAAAAAAAAACTTTTAAGTTTTTAGAACTTTTTAGCTTTCATAATTTTGGATAAAAAATTGCGGACCAGTAGAAGAATTAGATTTTCTTCTGTTCTTAATGACTTGGTATTTATTAATACTGGAATTTTTGTTTCTTTTTAGATTTTCTCCTGAAAATAAAGCTAAACATCATCCACTTCAGTTCCTGTCTTTTGGTGCTGGTCCAAGGAATTGTATTGGAGCAAGATTTGCTAAACTGGAGGCAAAACTATTAATAGTTCAACTGATAAGAAAATATAAGATATTACCATCAAGTAAATTCCAGGTGAGATGCAAAAGAGACAAAAAAAAAGCATTTAAATTGCTTGTTTGTTAGTATTATGGAAGAATATATTGTGGGCCCAGTGGTCCAATTGTATACGCACTGGGTTACATGCTGGATTCCAACTCCAGCAGAGCTCATTCCTAGGTTATTTCTCTGAAATGGTCCTAGGGTTCACTGAGCCCTCTGTAAAATGGGACTGAGGTTTCTTTCCCAGGGCTAAAGGCCAGTCAGTATTCCATTCATCAATATCATCCAATATCTACTCTGCTCCTGATGGTCATTGAAAGCCCTGGAGCTCATGTGGTTTCATACCTACCTACTTATATCCTCTATTGCTATATTTTGTAAAGAGTAGTGCAATGGAAAGCCACTGAAATTAAGTTAAGTAAAAAAGAAAAAGGAAGTAGTGACTTATGTAATTAGACAACAGAAACTGAGAATGGGACTTCTGTCTCTTGAAGCACAATTTTATCTTTCTATTTCATTCTTGGGGATTCAATAAAAGTGACCTTTTTGATCAAAGACCTGTATTTTAAGACAATTGCAATTCATTTCCAATATTTCTGTAATGTTTTAATACCTACAGACACTGCTTCTTTTACTCTTTGTCTATGTATTCTTGATTATTATTATTATGATAATTGAAGAATCAGGCGGTTGTTCAAAATAAAGAAGAAATATTAAACTTAGATTTGATTCTAAATGTTAACAAAACAAAACAATATCAAACTTTTTAAGCCTATAATATCCTCTTTGATGAATATATGTTTTGTTCCTAAATATTTTGAAATTACTTTTGACAATAACAAGAAAAGTAAAAAGGATTTTTAATTTTAATATTTTTATTTCCCAGGTATTTTTTTTAAAGATTTAGGTTTAAGTTGGATTTGATATCTTGAAATATATTAAATCAATACTTAAGTTCAAATTTCTTCTCTCGATTTTTTTTTTTTTAATGAATCTACTTTTTAGAAGTAAATGGAATCAGGACCAAATAAAGGATGTTTTTACAGGAAGGCTAAGTTAAGGAACTGATCTCCAACAAGAAAAAAGAAAGTGATCATCCAAAGGGTGGGGTTGAAGGAGCAAAGTCCCTTCAACCAACCAAACAAAAACAAAAATAGGCCTACTCTGTACATTTTATCTCTCTCCTATCTTTGCCTATTCATGAAGTAGATATGAAACCAGGTGATATGAGAGAACTCTACAGTTTTCCTCATATTGCAAGTGTGATAGAATTACACAAATAATAGTCTTGTGGAAGAGCATATTATATCACAGATACTATTTTAAATGATAAATAAAATAATAAAATTATTTAGTAAAATAAGTGAGATTGAAATAAGTGGACTCTTTTTTAGAAATTGATTTCCTAATTTTTTTTTATTATAAAAAATGTTTGCCAAAAATATTCAATTTTTTTTTCAATGGTATTATTTCATCTCTTTCGCAAAAAAAAAAAAAAAAAAAAAAAAAAAAACTCTTGCCGAAAAAAAACTTTTTATTTAATTTTCCATAAAAACATTGAATCTATTTTTCTGAGTTAATACAATTTTATTGAATTTTTTATTTTAGGACCCTTTGAAGCTTCAGCAGACCCATGCAACATTGAATCCTGCCGAGGGTGTATGGATCCAATTAGAGGAAAGGAACCCCAACTGATTTTTTTTATAAGAATTATTATAATTAAGGATTTTTAAGGAATCCTGAAATGAGAATTTCAGTGAATTTCAAAGTGGAAGCTTCAACATTTTAAAATTCAATTTATATTCTTTTTTTTTTTTTTTTTTTTTTTTTTTTTTTGAAATTAATGTTTTCTTTCTTTTAATAGAAGTATTTTTTCAATTTATATATATATTTATAAAAAATGTAATTTTTAAGAACTTAAGTGATCATAGGTATTTTAATTGCATTGAAATCATTAAATTAATTTTGTAATTTATAAAAAAATGTTGTTATTGAGTAATGATTTAGAACAACAACTAAGTGATCAAATAATGACATTTAAAAAAGGTAAAAGTGTGGATGTGCTTGTGCAAGTTTTAAAAGTAATGGCAATAAAAACTGGATAAAAATCTTGCTATTTAAATTATATTGTTGAGAAGGAGTATCTTTATTTCGCTTCTGAAACATTTAAAATAAAATAACTTACATGACAGCAAGAGTTCATCGCCAACTAAGCCTTTTTACAGTTAACAATCAACTCATTTGCTACTGGCTGTAAATCACAAGATTAAGCTACAGATTTTAAGCTAACAGATTGGAGTCAAGAGTAGTTCAACAATAAACAGATGCAACACTACACTTTAATTTACGTTGCACTACACTGTTAATTATGTTGCACTACAACATTTTTTAATACAATTTCATCAGTGACAATACTCTTTTAATAGCTACATTTGGCCGATGATTAACAACTCGGGTTTTTATCCCTATTGAAAAAGCAGGAAAACAAACTTATTAGATTATGAAAAAAATAATTACTTGAAAATTCAAAGAGTGAAATGAAATTAGAAACAGGATAATAGAAGAAGTTTGCAAAAGATATATGATTGCAAAAATAAAACGTGAACAAAATCTGTATCAAAACAGAAAATATTTTACAAGAGGAGCAGTTGGTTATGTAATAGAGCATTGGTTCCCTACCTGGGGGGCCACAGTACCATTTAATGACTTCAACATTGATTTACGAATAATTTATGTAAAGATTAAAATTATATTTATCGAAGTCTAGTAGCTAGCAGAGTAAAATTTAGTGCTCAAAATCACTTACTAAAGCGCAAAATTACTTACTCTCGTTTACTAAAGCCTTGTCTTACTCCTTTTACATGAGTCACTCTGTCAGCTAAATTACTAGTCTCTTCTTCTATGATGATCTACCTACAAGTCCTAGAAGTTTTATTACATCTACACTTCTATGCTAGAGATACTCTTTAAAAACTCCTCGTCGCTAACTTCTAACATAAATGAATACTTTGAATTTCTAAGATCCTAACTTTTCTTCATGAATAGATTTATCTAGGCCTATCTTGCTTCTATTAATTCCTACTAGGCTGAAAGACAAATTTCAATAAAACTTTACTTACAACGAATTGTCGAGTTCCCCTGATGAACGCTTCTAAAGAAAACTCAATCACTTTTGACTTCGTTGTTTGTCCTTTGCCGTATTGCAATATTTGACGAAATTCTTCTTCTCCCGTTGCAAATAGTTTTCCCGGCGTTAGGGTTATTCTTCGGCGGTAGTTTTTCTCACGTCATCGAACATATTCTATGAGGATCTATTTCTTCAAGTTAGCAGTTATTGGCTCTCTGATTAGCATTCGTCTATATAGGCTTTTCATCCAGTATGGATCCTATGTTTCTATCATCACAGAAGTTCCCGGCTGTAGCTGTGTTCTTCGCGCAGTTAACGCTTTCGTGTGCGATCCAAATAATTCTATCGGCTTCATACGTCTGCTTCTGGCGATCAATCCTTTTGCACTTCGTTTATGCAATACTTGAATCGTCCCACGCTTTCCATCCGTAAGACTTCTATTTATTCGGCTTGGTATTTATTTGGTTTTTGCCAACTTATCCAAGCAATCCAATAGTAACAGCTACTTTCGCTATCGTCTCAGCGAACTTTAGTCTCGGTTAAATTGTGCGGGTATCTTCTCTTCTTTAGTGAGAACATGAGACTTTCTCACACCTATTTCCGTTGGTGAGAAATTTTAACTGAACAGCATTTTCCATATGTCTGTATTCGACGATGGAACCAAACGAACTCGCTGCCTGCCCAACTCGGCAGCGATTTTTCCCCGTGTCTTTCCTGGTCGAGGGGACGAAGCACTCTGCGGCAGACACATTACAACAATACCATCTCACTTCGAGATAATCCCTTGTGCCGCGAGAAACAATTGAAGTACGCTCGAGAAAGACTTATTCCTGCGAGCGGCAACAATAACTTAGCAGCGTTGTCAAAACATACAAAAATGACAACCTTCGTAATTAAATCAATTACAGCCGAAGAGTAAATTAAATTTGCTTTCACTGAAATTTAGGGTTAAAAATTTTCAGTTTTGAAATTCTTAACTTGGAATTTCTACAATTTATTTAATAATAAATTTGTTTAACTCAAATATATCTTTCTGCACATTTTACTTTTAGAATATTTTTACAATTGTATATTCTGCAGCCTTAATTTAGTTGGAAAAAGCAGCAAGCAGCTATTCTATACCACCATTATGTCAAGAATCTGGCAGAGAGCAGGTAAGGTTGTTCTCTGGTTGCACGCTCACATGCTAGCTTCCACAAATGAAGTGACAGTAGCAAGTATGATTCTTTTTCCACTCTCAAATACTTTTTGAGCATCAAGTGAACAATAACTTCCATGCAATCTCATTCAGTGCATAACAGTACATTTCGTCTTTAGTGGGACATTTAAAAAAATATTTTCTAAGGTCTCATAATAAAATTGATTACATGAAAAATCCATTCCTGGTAAAAGAAAATGAATTATCATCAAATGAAGAAGATCAACTTCTAGAATTACTGTATGATTTCTCTCTAAGATTCTGTTTTCTACATTGACACTGCTTGATTTTTGATTATACTGACAGCGTTTGTATCGCGATGGCTCAAAATAATAATCGGACAATAATATACTTCATGTCTTTTGTCTTATGTGAGACTACGTATGTTTTCATCTGTTGTCCATATAAAAAATAAGTATTGAAATAGAGTTAATGAAGAACCGGATCTATGGATCAAAATTTCAATTCTAAAGTCAGATATTCATAAGTTGGCTGCTACAAAACAACATCAACCATCCATCAACTGAACAAAACTAATTTCATTTATGAAGAATTTAAGTTAATAAATTTAATTATTATTAAACTATCAAATTTCAAATGTTAGTAATAATTATACTTTTTTCTATTTGTAGTTTACGTTACTCCTTTAATATTTTTAAATCTAATGTAAAATAAGCTTGTGTTTAAATTTTAATTCTCTAAATTTTATTGGGGAAGGGTGGGGTGAGATTATCAGCATTGCAAGAGTGTTAATGGGGCCTTGATTTGATAAAGGCTGGGAACCTCTGTAATAGATAATTGCCCCCCTTTTTTTTTTAACCTGCTTTCCTAGAAAAGTGAGTTCATCAAATCAGCCATTCTGTGAATATATTAATGTGTGGTCGAAATAACAGAGACTAATGTCAGCATAATGTACACAAGACTATTTATATTTTATTTACAGTTTATATACATGGTTGTTGGATTCCAAAAAGAGGTCAAAGTTGTAAAACCCCTGAAGGGTCGGATTCTGACAGTTGAGGTTGTCTTTCTCGGAGCTCTCTTCCAGGTCCGTGTCTGGAAGAAGGGAATCAATCAGCTGGTCGATCACCCTTCCGGTTCAGCAAATCACAGTGCAGTTTAACTGACCAATCCGGGAAGGTTTTTGACTCTGCATCAATATTTGTCCTTTCCCCCTATTAACTTTTGAACAAATTGGATGGAATTTCTTGAAACTTGGTACGCACGTTTAAGGTAATCTAACTTTTACATTTGAAATCTTTCCCATGTGGATCTTTGTCGAGAATAAAGCATGAAAAGATGGCGTAAATTAAAAAAACATTATATACATCAAAATTAAAATGTAAACAACAGATTTCGATGGGTATTTTAAACAATGAATATTAATCCTTTTAGCTAAACCATTAAATTGCACGTGATTTAATGCTAATAAGAATTTAAACAAGCATTGCAAATTTATTTATTTATTTTTATTTTTTCAAAAACGGAAAATATGTAGTGTTTATACTCAGCAGATATTAGAATTTGAAAATATAAATTAAACATAAGAGTTCTTTTTTTGCCATTTTTTGTGGCTTAAAAAAAAACTACGGTATAATTTCCTTTAAAGTTATTTTTTTTTAACATTCCAAATAAAGTAGTCTCTAAGTTCTTTCTGGAACTTTTATTATAGGTGTAGGGCACTTTGAAGTGTAGTTAAGACATAAATGAGCATTTACTCTCATTCTAATCAGACTTAAAAGTTTTTATATACATTATTTTTGAAAATAAAATTGGAGCAGAAAAGAATAATACAGTTTCATTTCACTGTATAGTTTGTGTAGAATTTCTTTAAGGTTAAATTACTCTTAACTAATTGGTGTAGAAATGCAAGATAAATGCATTCGACCAGGTGATCTTGAAAACAGTGAACACAGTGAGATGATATAGCAAGTCTATCTTTAGGTACATTCTGAAAACTGTTATCGAAATGAAGCTTTTAGGATTTAGCAGTATTTGATATACAAAGAAAGACAGTAGCGGATGTAGATTGTAGAACTCTGTCTAGAGAGGATAATGTTATCAGCTACTGAACTGAACACTTAGTAATAAGCCCTGGAAGATGTCTTGTTTCTGAAAACTGGAATGAACTGATTCCTGAGACTGATCAACAAAGTGCAAATCACCTCCATATCATTTTCACTGTCATCATTAAACCTGTCACACATTTCTTGTTTGATATTGTAACACAACTTAAATAATGGTCAACGTATATCAAAGCTGAAGCATTTGTTCAAATATTGAGAACCACTGACCTGACACATTTACTGCATCATTACAACAAAGGGAGTTGAAATTGAGGAAGGGGATGGGGTTGGGCCTAGCTGCTAAACTGGATTAAAAAAAGTTGCATCCTTTTTCTTGATACCAATATAAAAAGTTTAAAAATGTTGGATATTCTAGGATGGAATGTAGAGGGTTACAAACTCCACCACCACTGCCATATCGGAACATCAGTAGATTACAATTAATGGCAATAAATTTAGAGTAATAATAAATGAGTGTTATAATGTTTAGCAGTGTTCATTTCAAATATGGTAACTTTTTG
>JAFIDM010002131.1:105453245-105464047 GCA_023159025.1 Thereuonema tuberculata
AGGAGGAGGAGTATCCATTTAGAGTTAATTGATATTGGCGATTAGTTAGATAAGAACCTAGCCATGACAATGGAGGGCCTCTAATACCGAAATGCTCTAATTTAGTAAGTAATATTTCAATATTAATTAAATCAAATGCTTTCTTGAGATCAAGAAATAAACCTAAAACAATTTGCTTTGAGGCCATTTGATTTGTGATGAATTCTGTTAAATGTATTAGAGCTGTTTCAGTATTTTTTCGATGTGTGAAACCATGTTGTTGTTGAGCAAGTAGTTTTGTCTGAGATATGAATGTATATAACTTATTAAGAAAAAGCTTTTCAAAGACTTTTGAGAACGTGTTAATTATATATATAGGACGATAGTTGACTAAATCGTTGAAACCCTCTTTCAGAGTGTTTCCGAGTTTGACATTTATTTTTAGTGTATTTTCTTTAATTTGGTTCGCAAATTTGGTTTTTCCTTGTTAAGGCTGTTGTATTCTGTTAAGAGAAAAAAAAAAAAAAAAATTCTCTTAAAAATAAGAAGAAAAAAAAGAGCAGACGACAGCAAGATGTTAATCTCGGAGAAACGAGAAATACGTCAACTCTGACGTAAAGGATAATAGAGAGAGTGTCTATGTTTCATCAGATGAGACGTCGTAAGTTCAGACAGGACAGTCGAACACAAGTTGAGAACCACTGAGGTTCAGACAATCAGATAGGTTCTGATAAATGAGACGAGACGAGTTCAGTGCAATCGTTAAGATTGAAGCTCAATGCGTTCAGTTGAGTTTCTGAAGATTGACAGTTATAAAAGAAGACTTCAATGGCAGTTTGGATAAGAAGGTCACGAAAGCATTCAGACGGAATAGCTCGGATTGTCAATGCCGAAATTGAAGCCAAGTTCAGTAAGTCAAATTAGTTTATGCGTTCCAATATAAGAAGACAACATTCGAGGTCAAAGTAAAACCTGGATATTGTTACTTGAAGAAAATTCCGAATAGAAGCGAAACGGAAGTTACCGTGAAGCGAAGGCTTTATTCTCGAAGAATTGTAATTAAACAGGAGACTAAGGTTAAGAAGAAAAACTCGAAATACGGAAGGTTGTGAAGGCATCATAGCGGATACCGAAGTCAAAACCCTGAGTGAAGAACGGACGAAACCTAATATTGTTACAGAAGCAGCTTGGTATTAAATACTGAAGAATTATTTTTCCATTACTAGATAGAACCCTCATAAGTATTATTATTTTTGGACCAATCGAAAGTCAACGATTAGTCAAAGTGATTATTATAAGTTACTGGAAGATTGCAAAGGAAGAACTCGTCATTAAAGGAAGTCTATGTGAACGAACTTTATTTAATATTTTTAAGAAATATAAATTATTCAATTATTAAAGAAGACAGAAGTGTCTCCAGTCTGCTGTTAGTTCTAAGAGCAGACGCTCCTTATTCCCGAAGGATTCTGGGTACAAGAAATCATATGGTGTGTTGTGACCGCGCCATGTTTGAAAGTGTGTGCCAAATGGATGGTTCCGATGAAAGAAGCCTGCGTAATTCAAAGAAGACTGGCGGACTAATTCCACCCGATTTAAATCAACGCAGTTCATCACAGCAAGGTGAAAAGCTACGAGAATTCATCAGACTGTAAGTAGATAATTTACATTATTTACATTTTTGGAAGGGCAAGCCGCTCCCCATCGATACTTGGAATAATTCCACAAGTGCCGTGAATAAGTGAAACGGAATTTAACTTTGTTCATGAGAAAGCAAAGTTTGAATTTAAATTCACAGAGGTGAATTATAAAAGCCATTGCGATATTCACACAGGTGAATCGTAAAGTCATTATCGACTTATTATTTAATGTGTTCACCCAACACATTAAAGATAGTGAATACCTATTTAGAAGTACAGTGCAACTTGGATAATTCGAAGCTGAAGGGATTACTACAAAACTTCGAATTATCCAAGACTTCGAATTAAACAAGTTACATCACTGAATGCTTGAAAAGATTATTCTGTCAATAAGTAAATATATATTCAGAACAATCATGGTACGAAAGACTTAAACACTAAATGTATGTAAACAAAATAAGATTTATATTATGTAAGCTACAGTACATATTACATTCAATACAGAAAATTATAGTTTTTCAAAAAATTGTGCAATGTCTGATTGTTTTGTAGAATTCAATCGCTTAAGATTAGCAAAATCATCAAGCATGTTTAGTGAACGGAAAACAGCTTCACTTATGTTGGTTTGTCCTTCAATGTACCGACGAAATTCGGCGCTATCCCGTACTCGTTGGCGATTTGGCGTTTCTTCTTCACGGTGACCTTTTCAGCGAACGTTAAATTCTTGTACACGCGTGGTTTACTGAAAGACATGGTGGCACTGACAGCATGAAGCTAGAATGGCATCTGAAGCGTCAAGTGTCGAACGGTGGCGGGAAGGGGATTTCAGTTGCCACGTGTCGAATTTCTTAACTATGAAACGCCGACAATTTTTTATAAAAAAAACTTCGAATTAAGGAAGTTGAACTTCGAATTATCCACGATTTTTTAACATTGATTTAATAAGAAATTCAAGGGACCAAGAGAAATCTTCGGATTAACCACGATTTCGAATTAAAGACGTTCGAATTATCCAAGTTGCACTATATTTAGTATTCATACAGGTGATTAAAACCATTGATATTCACACAGGTGAATTGAATTGTCATTATCGACTTATTATGTAATGTGTTCACCCAAGATAGTGAATACCTATTTAGAAGTATTTAGTATTCATACAGGTGATTAAACCATTGATATTCACACAGGTGAATTGAATTGTCATTATCGACTTATTGTGTAACGTGTTCACCCAAGATAGGGAATACCTATTTAGAAGTATTTAGTATTCATACAGGTGATTAAAACCATTGATTATTCACAGAGGTGCAATTATAATAGTCATTATCGATTTAATTATTGAAGTGATATTAATTGTGTTAAGGAAGAAACGCGTAAGTGAACATTACGTGTCAACATTACTTAAGAGAAAGTAATTGAGTTTAATATCTTTAAAGCAGTGATAATAGGCTAATTACTAGCGAAGTGTGCTTCATATTATTGTTATTATTAATTTATTGAGCGGAGATAGTAAATATCAAGCCAATTGTATTACGTGAACTTATGAGCAGATTTCAAGTTGATATTGAATTAAAGAAGTTAACTTATTATTTTTTTCGAAAATTAAAAAGGGCCCAGCACAATTTTTGTATGTAGACCAGTTTTTTCCCCCATTGAGTTTACAACTGCTAGTAACCCATGCATAGTGTGGCGTTACATAGTTCACATCACCTGATTTCCATAGTGGAATAATTTTAGCCTCTTTGAAGGAGAAAGGGAAGATGCCTTCTATGGCTGACGTATTGAATATGAGCTAGAGGAAGAGAGATTTCATCTACGATGTTTTTATTCCTTGACATATTTCAGAGGCTCGGCAGCGGAAAATGGGATGTTTGCCTTCGAGATATCAAATAAAAGCCAAACTCACTAAGTTTTTTGTTTTTTCCATAAATGTTCTGTGTCGGCCTTCCGTGACGCATCAGACATCCAAGCGGTAATCCAGTTCTGACCATACGCTGTGCAGCGTATCTCTGTCGATGGTTGCAATTTTATTGGTGATATGATGTCGCAGTGAGGTCAGCAGGAAATGAGGAACGAACACTATCTTTCACCTACCTCCAAGGAAAACGTCTGAAGAAATCACATCTGGTGCAGAGGCGGATTTACACTTTGCCGCCTATGGGCTATGTCAGATTTGCCGCCCTTCCTTCTGACCTACCTGTCTGAATATATCACTAGTAAACTATATTGATGTTTATGTTTAGTTTTGAGCTAAGTTACTGATAATTTGCAACTCGTCTATTCGTTAGAATTTACTTACTCAGAGTATGAAAACAAAAATATATAAATATATAGGCTCATAATGATGTATTCCTTTCCTTAAGTACACATTCTAAAAATATGTTGTAAAAAGTTGTTTAACAGAAAATTAAACATCAAAGTTAATTTAAATAATTGGAATATATTTCGTACATAAAAGTCGCAGAAAATATGTATTAGAAAGTAAATACAGGTATAACCAAATGATGAATCATTCTGATTCAAATAAAAAATTATGCTCTGTTCGCATATACTTTACACACACATCAAAAAGCCAGGAAATGTCTGTTTCTTTTTATGTTTCCCTCATTTTCTGCTTGTAATATGACACTTAATATTTTTTGAATATTAATATTGAATAGTTCAGGATTTTAGTTTTTTTCTTATTTTTTTGCCGCTCCTTAAAGTAGCCGCCCTGGGCTGTAGCCCTTTTAGCCCTCGTGTAAATATGCCTCTGCCTAGGCCAGCGCCTTGTAGGCCTAGGCGAAAATCCGGCGCTGCACCCAGGGTTGTCAGATAGTTGAAGATATTTACGACCAAATGTAATTAAACCTTACAACTTTCAGATTTCATGGATTTTATAAAATTCAGCAGTTCAACCAAAAAAAATAAAAAAGTTTCGCCAGCCAAAACTCGTCGATTTTCCCTACAATTGTAAAGTAACAAATCTTTTCAGTATGACTAAAACAGAAAACTCGTGGCGAAACATATTGAAAAACACTAAAATTCTTTAAATGTGATTTCGACTGCTAATTTCCATTCCAAAAACTTTCAGCTGACTTTTAAAGTTTGTTCGTAGCGATAATACTTTTCATTTACGCTTAATATGATATATAATATATATACCGGGTGATTCATAAAGTACTGGAAAGTACTGGTTGTTTTCACCCCCTCCCCCATATCTTTTAAACTACTGCTCTTAAAAATCTGAAACTTTTTATATAAAATCGTCAAACATAGAAGAATTATATTTTCATGTTATTATTTATTCATTATTATTGAAATTCATTTTATTTGCGTTCAAACACACCCAATATATCGTATATTTGAATAACTGTTATGTTAAAACTCGAAAAGTCTGGATCCAATATTCAAATGATACAGAAACCTAATTGGAAAATTTAATCTAAACACTTTTGTCATTAATTCCTTTGTTTAATTTAAAAAAAGAAAATGTATTTTTTTGAAAATGCATTCTGACAAATGACTTTTTTTTGGGAGACAGTCGAATAATTTTTTTGGATAATAATTTCGATATATTGGGGGTATTTGAACGCAAATAAAATGAATTTCAATAATAATGAATAAATAATAACATGAAAATATAACTCATATGTTTGATAATTTTATATAAAAAGTTTCAGATTTTTATGAGCAGTAGTTTAAAAGATATGGGGCGGTGAAAACCACCAGTACTTTCCTGTACTTTATGAATCACCCGGTATAATGCACAATATACAATACCTGTCAACTTGTAATTAATTTCATTTAATTCTAAGAGTTTTAGCTTTAAAGTAATTTTTTGCAGAAAAAACTTCTGTGAGTGTATGATTTCCAAACTTCAAAATAAATTGAAAATATTCGTAATTCTATTGGAAATCTTTTTTTTTTTTCTTATATAACAGAACGTTTTTTTACAAAGTCAGGTGCTGTCTAGGTATCATTATTTACATATTGCATTTATTGTTAACTTCTTTTTAGTTAGAAAACTAATTGTTTAGTACAAAAGAATTTACGTTGTTAACTTGAAGCAAAATGGGAATCAGCAAATGATGATTCAGCGGCTCTTGATAGACTTATAGTAGTTTTCAAAAAAGAAGGGTTTGCCATATATGATAATTATGTAGCGATCGATTTTGTCTGGAACAAACATCACCAGTCATGACGTCATCAACTTGAACTCCGAGCAGTCAGTCCAAGATGGCGTCGCTTTGTGATCGCATAAGCGTGACCAAGAAAGGACAAACTTTGCATAGCCAAGCAAGGAGAATAGTGTGGAACGTTTTTAATAATAATAATAAAAACATAAAAATGTAGTCGTAACTGTAGAAAATACAAAACCAGAATGTTTTTGTAAGGTTTATAAGATTCAGTTACGGACTTTAATAATAGATGGGGCTATTCCGTCCTGGAAACATCAAGCTATAAGGATATTATGTCATCAAATGCTCTTCTTTCATGAACTGAACTGTAAGTCTATACAATTGAGTTGTTATTGAGAAACAGAATACGAAACATGATATAGTGTCATAGGTCATTTATTGTGTAGAAATAAATGTTAGTGGAGAATTTTTATAATGAAATTTAACAGCCAACTATTTCAGAGTTTCAAAAACAAATAAATAGTGGTTAATAAAAGCAGAGATTCATTGTTGAGATTTGTTATGTTTACAAATGAAATGAACTGGTGTGGAAGTGAACTCACGATCGAATTTACATTCTCCATCTTTCCAACAGTGGTCAGCACCCATATTGGACAGGAAAAGACAAGTTGGAACGTCGGAATTGCGGCCAATCGGATATTTGGGACACCAATTGGTTTTGCCATTGGTTGAATAAGAAACATTCCATTTTCCATCTTCGTGATTTTGAATTCCATTAATCCACCAAAGGACTTTTTGGAAATCTGAAACATAAAGGAAATATTAAATAACAAAAACTAATACAAAAACTTTATATCAAGAAAACATTAGAATTCGATGAAAATATGCACAGAAGACTTCAGCAAAAAGTGATATAGTAATATTGCTTACAAAGTTTCATCGCAGCTAATAAAGTGAAATGAAAGTAAATTAGTTTCAAACAATACCAGAATTTCTGCTTTCTTTGTTTTTCAATTAATAGTCATTTTTTTTTACTTCAGTCAATTTTTTTTTTTTTTAAACTCAATCTTATATGAATTACAGCTTTAATAGGTTTACGAAGGTTTTTTTTTTTCTTTTTTTATACTTTTTGACATCCTAAATTGTATCTCCTAAATTATATACACTGAATTTACTACCTCCATTGAAATAACCATTATCAACAATCTACTTAAATTCTATATATCTATATAATAAGCGAGGGGGGGGGGGGCAAACATACACGAAGAGTTCGCATATCTCTGAAACCACTTTAGTTGGAAACACGAAATTTTACTTTAGTGTTCTTTGTCAAAATCTGAAGTATACGTATTTGACGAGTTTTCGATATTGATACTAAGGGATGTAAACGAGGGAGGGGGGGGGGCAAACTTTCTTTAATGGTATAGTTATTTCCTAAACTGCTTGATTTTAAATTTGATACCAATGTTCGGAAATCATAGATATTACAATGAAAAACATACACGCACATAAGTAAGGATTCACTCTGCTGTTATTAGTATATCTCAGTGAATTCTTGAATTCTTGAAACGGGTATGAGGGAACTGTCCTGCAGGGTATGCATATCTCCGAAACAGCTTGAGTTTCAAAATATGAAATTTGACATGAGTGTTCTTAATTCTAAGTTTCAATTTTTAAGTTTCATTGCTGTAATTTGCTTTTTTTGAAGAAATAAAGCATTTTTCTTTGCAAGGTTTCTGGAGCGAAGCGACGGTAGCAGGTCTATAACATAATTTGTAACTATCACGTGCCTGTTTTAACACTGAAAAAGTTTCGAAGTGATTACACAATTACAATTTCTTCGTCATCCATATCAGTACAACGCTTTTTTTGTAATCCGCGCGAAGCACTGGTATTTTTGCTAGTATATATATAAACGCGAAAGTACTCACTGACTGGTGGGCCCGGTAGCCGAGTGGGTAAGGGCGCTTGGCTGCGGGTTGGAGGTGGAGGGTTCGATTCCCGGCCTCGGCAGAGGACGGGAATTTTTCCACGCTTCTTTCTTCTCCAAACGGGCCCTAGGGTCTACCCAGCCCTCTATAGAATGGGTACCGGGTTTCTTTCCCGGGAGTTAAAGGCAGGCGAGCGACGGGCCGACCCCCCGTCCTCAACTTTGTCCCGTAGGTTCTGAACACTGGAGCCTACCCTCCAGCTGCATTGCGCAGTCCTCTGGGCCTGATCGCAACTTTAACTTTAACTCACTGACTGACTGACTCTCCATACAGCCAGGAAACTGAAATCTGGAAGAATTCTTCCTTAGCTTGTACTTGGAAAAAGCAAGCTATCGGAAATTTGATTAACCACTCCTAAGGGGTTGAAATGGGTTGAAATCCCTAAATTAGCGCCACTTATGCACCTGGTCGCGAAAATGGAAATTAAAATATTTTTGTGCATAATTCTCTTTCGCATTATCTCCTTAGTGAATACGAAATTTGACATGTGTATTAATTAACATTGCAACCAATACTTGCATATTTTAAAAAAAAACCAAATATATTCACAATAAATAGTTACAGCCTACATGTGACGGAAGTTCATAAGCAACTTCTTCTTCAGGCTTGAGATGAATATTCTTTGTCAAATCGAAAAGATACGTATTCGACGAATGTTCGATATTCGGATCCAAAGTGGTGTAAACGGGATGGCAAACTATTTCAAGGGTTGCCGACATTTTATTTTATTCAAATAACGTAATTTGTATCTAAATTAAGAAAATTTTTTTTGGATCTATCTTTATACTCTTCCTTTTAACTAAACCCATACGAAGAACGAGATTTTTAGCTAGTATTTATATATTTCATATTTTTTTTATATTTTAATAGAGATTTTTATAAGAATTTTCTGACTCAAATTAAACTTCTGATTGCAATTTTGTTGATAATAACGATACTGAAATTGAGCTATGAATTGTTCCGAGGCTTAGAAATACGCAGGCATCCAAAACCTAAGACAACCACTAGTTCTAATGATTACAAACACAAAATCAGACGAAATACTAGTGGCAATTTGTAACCTGTGGACGATCAGTAGAAACGTGGCGCACATACAAATTTGTGAATCATGTACACAGAGGTCATGTGGTAGCACTTAAACGGTTAAAAGACAAATTGGCGCTGTAGGTGAATTCTGCTTGAAGATACCGTTTGACGTGAACGAAATGACGAATTTGAAATTTTTTATATGTCACAAAGACAAGCATATAAATGATTTCACCCGGGGAAGAATTATAGGAACGCTAGAAGAAGGCAGCAGAGTAATTGAAATTGCCAGGGAATTCGGATCCCTCATAGTGTTGTATTCAGATTCTGAGCAGCATTTCGAAGCAATGGAATGTGTTCCAAACATATGCGAGGAAGTCGCCCTCACTATACGACGACACATGAAGACAGATTTTCAGCTGTAACAGCAAAACGTTTTCGCCGCAGCATGGCTTATCAGCTTATAAGTCGTCTCTATTCCAGCGCCGAATTGCGGATATGTTGGGCCCGAAGGCCTGCAGTCTGCATCCCTCTATCCAATGACGTCGACTCCATCGAAATTGGACAAGTCGTATGTACTCTTTACAGACGAGAGTCGTTTCAGTTTTTCTTCAGATTCTAGACGTCAGCTGATATGGCGTGAAAGTGGTACAGCTTACCATCGGGATAATGTACAGGAAAGGGAGAGATATGGCGGTGTTGGGGTCATGTGTGGGGAGGAATCATGATTGCTGACGCACTGAGCTACAGGTGCTGGAAAATGGGATTATGACTGCGAATGATATTGCCACGAAGTTCTTCTATGCCATGTTCGATTGTTCCGTGGTGCTGTAGGCGAAAACTTTCTATTAATGGATGCACCCCATCTTCGTACGAAAGCAGTGCAGACGCTTCTGTAGACTGAGACAATTCATCGCATCGATTGGCCAGCATGTCCTCCCTAGACCTCAACCTCATCGAACAGATATGGGACGCAATGGGGAGACGCATTGCTGCACGAAATCCCTCCTCCAGAAACCATGAAGGGACTCATCTGAGGTAGGAGTGAACCAATTTGCCTCAGGAACTCCTGGGTAACTTGGTGCTAAACATGCCACGATGTTGTGCGACCTGTATTGCAGTTCGGGTTGCAAACAGACAAATCTCTCCGGCTGGTTATCTTTCAACACTGTACCTCCACTGTACATTCTCCATCTATATCCTTCGGAAATTTATGACTTTTGCAAATAAACTTTTTTTATTACAACTTACTTTTTATTTCATTGACAGCCATTTTTTTATGTTATATCATGTTTACACTCTGGCAATACGTCTATATCTATTTGGCTAGTCACGAACTGTTTTTTGACTAAAGATACAAATGTCGTCAGTCCTTAGGTTTTGGACGCCTGTGTATTAACAAAAAGCAAATAGGTTTGTTGGTATTTTAAATTTAAATGAAATTTTAAAAACAAGACAATGAAATAATGGAATAATTTTTTACTTTTTTTTAAAATTTTCTTTTTCTAATTGTGAAACGTTAGTATCTGACGAATTTCTCGAAATGAAAAAAAAATCTCATTTTCAGCAGCATTTTTAAATAAGAAAAATCATTAGATATTCTACTTAGGCATAATTTAAAAATGAGAACTTACAAAAACCTCCTTTAATTCTGCTGAGTGCTTGCTCTTCTTCATAGGAATCTAGGTCGATTAGACTGCCTTGAATGCTTTTACAGGATTCTTGTGCATCATACCAATTAGAACTTGAGATACTGAAGTGATAACATCCATGACTCAGGGAAATGTAATACGAAGGACACGAAATCTTTAGAGACTCATCTCCGTAAATTGATATATGCTTGTACTCTTGCAATTTAAAATAATCTCTATCTATGAACGGACGGTAAAACCAGTTTCGAGTTGAGTAGTCATATCTATCGTCCGTGGAGTAATCATTCCATGGTCTAGTCGTATAATGTATTGGTGGTGTGGTTGAAAAGTGATATCTACCGTCCGTGGAGTAATCATTCCATGATCTGGTCGTGTAATAATTCCATGGTCTCGTCG
>JAFIDM010002131.1:105473508-105483937 GCA_023159025.1 Thereuonema tuberculata
GTGCCTGTATTCGCTAGTTTGTCCCTAGATGACGCCACGTGGTCATTGTCATCTTCTCACCTTCTCTAACCTTCTCACCTAGGATAAATTGTTAATTGAAAAATGTTAGCTTAAAATTACACTATCAAAAATTATCTAAGATTATTCTAATCAATTTCTAGTTTAAAATGTCACAAATTGCATGTTTCTATCTGTTTTTGTTCCAAAGTTACTGAACAATGAAGTTTCAAAGCGATTTACCGCTTTGGTTTGGCCAAAATGTAAAGAACGGTATCCGCCAGGGCCGTAGCTACCACCGGGGCAGCAGGGGCAGTGCCCCGGGGCCCCCGAGCAAATGGGGGCCCCGAACGAAGGGGGATTTTTTTTTTACAAACCATAATCACTTGTTGCCCCGGGGCCCCCAATCCTCTAGCTACGGCCCTGGTATCCGCTTCGAATTCCGATCCGATACCGTACGGATATTAGCTGATAATGATGCTAGTGTTAGTCAATCCCTAACAATGAACATAACTAATAGTGTAGTTCGCTAGTTTGGTCAAGCATTTAAGGAGGTTGTGATGAATTTTAATAAGGACAGAAGTGGCGAATCTGCACATTCGCTACTTCTTCCTTAGCTATCTCATTGGCACAAACTTTCGGAAAGATACAAACTATCGAATCGACCAAAACTGCTTGAAAAATGCAACAATCAAATTTTTAACCCCATGCCATTGTAGTATACCCCAATGACAATATCTGCACCGAATATGAGACTTCCAGGAACTGTTCCTGAGTTTTGAGGGACATTTCCCAGTAAATTAGCTTTTTCTCAAAACTTGCATCTTGGATATTCGCTACTTTTGCGCTAAGCCATCGATATATCGTAGAATTGGCTCGAAAACGATCTGTCTGTCCCCAAACGTACTCTTTGGAAAAATAATTTTCAATAATGCGCAGATAAGTTATGGCACCATACCATAAAATACAGCGCCATCAAGCGGCAATAACTAGAACCGAAAGGGGGAAAAAAAGCGGAGAAATTTAAAATTTAAACTTGTACCTTCGAATAATTGCATTCTTATTGTTGCAAATAATGCTTACAATGCCAATAAGTTAAAAAATATTTTATTTCATTTATTTTTATATTTAAAATATAAAATAATTACACTACAGTCTTCGCGGCAGAGTTGAAACTCCCAGAATGCAACGCAGATTATAGATTCTCCTTTCCTGGCCGGTCGCTCACATTCAAACAGAAGAGAAAATGGCGGTGGGTGCTTCACATTCTACATTTCGATGAGGAAAAGTTCTCAACAGTCAAGCTAGGGAAATTATTCTTAACGTTGCTCGTCGATTTCAAGAAGATGTATGTGAGATTTTTGATATTTCCTATTTTTAATAATTGAGAATGATATTTCCTGCGGAGCTCATGGCATTGATACTGGAGATATTAGTCAATGATAATGTATTTCCGGTTTCAACATTCGCCGCGACGACTATAATCTGTATTTTTCCCTGGGGGGAGCAATGGCCATTCTGGGGTGAGCCGGGCCCACCCTGGCTCCCCTCTAGTTACGCCTATAGTCGAGCCATACCTAGTTATGTCTTTGTAACTGTTTGGAAATACTTAAATTGTGGTTCCTTTTGTTAATTTCTTTGTTTTGTCTACACAGAAACCTTGAAATTGAAGAACCACACGGAAGACATGGTGATGACAGATGAAATGACGAACCTAGTCACAGAACTTGTCATTTCAGCTTCGAGGCTTCGTAAACTGACCCTCACAGCCAGAGTTCCTTATGACACCATTGAAAACCTTTGTTCACTACAGGAAAGAGGAAAAGGCGGTAAGTAGGGGTTTGCTACTATTGAGCAAGGAAAGTGTCTAGATTCCACTTGGTTTCCCCATCGATTATTTGTTTGTACTTGCATCACGTTAAAACGGCTGGACCGATTTGCATCCAATGTGATAGGTAGCTTCTTATAGTCTAGCTTAAACATAGAGCTCTATCCTTCATATCTTTCAAAACTGAAGCTTAAATGGATTTCTTTATAATTCGTTAGGATGATTAAGTTCCAACGTTTAATATAAGTACGAGTCTCCCAAATGGTTCATTGCTACTCGCTATGCGATGGAAAGCTAAGCGAAGTAAACTGCCCATATTTTTAGAAAGCACTATTTCGAAAAAGGGTTTTGATTCGACCTTTAGTTAAGATATGGGTGCAAGGTCCTTTTTTGGAAAGGAAATGGAATTATCTAGAGATTTACTTATAGAATCTTGTTTTTCGTTTTGAGTAAGCATGCCACTGTGAGAATTAGGTTTTTTTTTATGTTGGAATTAAAAGCTCTTTTAGTGCCGTTTCCAATATTGTAGACTGATCTTACCAATAGCGTTAATGAAATTCGTTGCATTCTCGTCACATACCACGTGATGCTGCGTCACTAAGTCTGCCATTTCCCGTAGAATCTATGTTAGCGACACGGCTCATTCAATACTTTTTCTAAGAAAAAAATAACACTCTCTTACGGTTTATCGGAAAGAAAACTTAATAGAAAAAGAAAGTCCCCTATTGTGGCTTCTTTTCGATAAATTTAAAGGTAAATCGACCCAAGTAATCTTTTGTAAATTTTCCAGATTCTTATTGTATAAATGTATTAGATGATTTTCTAGAATAAAGTAATAGATTAGCAGAAAACAATTACTTTCTGTACTACAATACCATAAAGTTAAGAAATTCATTCAGTTACATCAAATTAGGATTCTGAATTGAAGTGCATTTTTATGATAATCAAAAACGAAACCTATACATACTTTGAGGTTGAACTAGGATATTTGTTTTCCATCTGGCCTCATTAATTCCTTTGTTAATAAATTTCCGAACAGAGTGCTGAGCAGTATGTCTGTTAGACTAACTTAACTGCTTCATCCACTAACATCCTATGGCTATAGTAGTTTTCAAAAAAGAAGGGTTTGCCATAATTACATTGTCATTAGGTCGCGATCGATTTTGTCGAACAAACGTCACCAGTCATGACGTCATCAGCTTGAACTCCGAGCAATCAGTCCAAGATGGCGTCGTAGCCAAGCAAGGGGATTAGTGTGGAACACTAAATAACATAAAAATGTATTCGTAACTGTAGAAAATACAAAAAAAACAGAATGTTTTTGTAATGTTTATAATATTCAGTTACGGAATTTAGCAATAGATGGCGCTATTACGTCCTGGAAACATCAATCTATAAGGAAATTACGTCATCAAATGCTCTTCTTTCATGAACTGAACTGTAGTTTGTCCTTGCTTGAGCCTAAAGCTAGGCAAACACCATCCAACATGTTCATGGGACATGTCTGGCGAAAACATGTTTGAAGAGACTGCGAGGATATTAAACGCATGTCTTTCGGAAATCCAACCAATAAAAACATAGAATTGAAATTCGTCACGGATGACATCATTCATATTTTGCTCCCCTGAATATCTCAATTCCACTGCACTGAAAATCATCCAAAAATTATTATTGTAATAAGAAATATTCGACAGGAAACAATCTGTACACAGAAATATAGTAATTTTATGCATCAAAATACTCTAAAAAACATTTTGAAGAAGAAATTTCGAACGATATTGAATGATATTGTGCTTGTTTTTCATCTATGAATCAAAAAGCGAAAGTAATTTTAAAGTTTTGAATTTGATAATTATTGCAGCCTCTAATATGGCAAAATTCACATTTAGAAATTAACAGAATTTAGCAAATCAATCCTGAGATATTTTCGTTTTGAATTTTGTAGATTTATTGGGATTAATTCTTCATTTCGTTAACTAGCGAGCGATAGGCTATCTCAGAATTCTTTGCGAACGCAGCCGATGCTGTGCAATTAAGTAAAAATCTAGTTTAAACTGATAAATTCTGACGCATAATATTAATGCATTTAAGTATTATTAACTTTTTTTATTTATGAAAGATAATCTCAATATAGTGATAATAATTGTGCGATAGCTCTCCGTCGAGCTGATGTGGAAAAAATCGAAGGGACTCCATTCTACTAATGGGCGTGACGTCACGACTGACGTGTTCCAAAGTTCCACTGTGATTGGTTAGTTTTCGCCCGATCAAATGCCGAAATAGAACTTAACGACCGACGTGTTGGCAAGCTTTGGTCTGACGAAAATCCGTCAGACAAGGTCGCATGCGGCGTGTTGGATGGACAACAAGGCATTTTGCTTCATCCTGTGCACCCCACTTAACGTAATGTTTATTCTACCATACAAAAACGAGTTATGTTGAAGTATTTTACGTGTGTCAAAATAACTTAAAATAAGGCCAAACACAAAAAATTAAAAAGTTAAGACATATTAAAATTTAATGAGCATATATATTTCGAAATGCTTACACATGCATTTCTTCCTCAGTGCTGATAATACAATTGTGGGATCATGTTTTTAAAGGAATTTACACCAATTAACGAAAAAGTTCAAGACAGGGACTGTAGACCCCGTAGGAATGGCATCAATCACGATCTCGGATCGTTGACCAATCACTGGATTATTGAGTGTACCCTCTGGCGTGGGTTGTCGGTTCTCCCATGATCCCATAATTGTATTAACAGCACTGAGGAAGAAATGCATGTGTAAGCATTTCGAAATATATATGCTCATTAAATTTTAATATGTTTTAACTTTTTAACTTTGTGTGTTTTGGCCTTATTTTAATTTTAAAAAACTAGTTATATTAGCAACTGAAATTTTATTATTAATCATTCGGATGTGCTTACGAGGCTTTCATTCTTTCCTGGTCATCAACCTCAGCTTTGTCTGGTGATCGTAGGAACTCTCACTCCTGCAGAGAATCTTCTGAAGGTAATGGCGTAATACTCTTAAAACTCGTCTAGCAATGTATCTAACAACAACTATGCGTAAATACATTCTTAAACTAATAGAGGAAAAAATAGGTTGTAATTTGCGTATGTTTGTGTGTACCTAACATCTTTCGAAAATAAATCTTTCTTATTAAATTTGACGAATATTAAATATCACAAATCTTATGAACAAAGACAAAGCTTCATACACTCTTTGACTAAAATGTAGACGCACCAAGAAGGAATTATCCAAGTTGGTACGTTTAAATGTACAGAAAACGAAATGATTAGAATTTCACAACAATTGGATGACTTTTTTTGGAGAGAAAGAGCTACTGAAGTCAGTATGGCGTTGGTTCACCTCTGAACTGGATACAAACTGTTACCCGACGTGGCATTGATTGATAGTTTGGTTCACCTCTTGCCAAACGGCCTCTTAATTAGGTAAACGGGCTAATTCGACGATATTCTGGACGACGCCCCATTACATCTCAAATGTGCACAAAAGGAGAGAGATCCGGCCATTTGGCTGGCCAAGGAAGGGTATTACAACCACGAAGACAATCAATGGAAAGGCGTGCCGTGTGTAGTCGGGCGTTATCTTCCTGAAAAGTAAGCCCGGGGTGCCGTGAAAGGAATGGCAATACAACGAGTAGTAGAATTACTGTGCTGTGAGGGTGCCCTGGAGGACTACCAAGGAGGTCCGGGAATCCAACGAAATGGCAACTCCAGACCATAACTCCCTGTTGTCGGGCCGTGTGACATTCGACAGTAAAAGCGGAATTCCGATGATGCCCGACGCCTTCTCCAGACAGTCCGCCCTGGTCGTCGGGGCTCAGTTCAAAACGGGTCTCACCACTGAAGACAATTCATCCCCAATCGTCATAATTTCATGTTGATCGTGTCCGGTATCACTGCAATCGCTCTTGACAGTGCATACTTGTCAGAGGTAGACAACGTAATGGGCGCCGAGAGCGAAGATTCTGCTCCCGTCGTCTACTTCTAATAGTCCGTGTGTTCACTTCAGTATTGGTTGGTTGACAGTGATGCTGGTGCTGTAACAGCTGCTCTGACAATCGCTCTATCTTCCCGTTCTGTGGTCGCCCTAGGCCATCCGCTGCGCTCTTGTCGCTGAAATTTGCCTTTCGGGGTCCATTTCTGCCAGCATCGTCTACTTGCGCTTCGCTCCGACCCAAATGCCAAGCTATTCGTCGGTTTGTCCATCCAGCCTCTTGTAGTCCAATTGCACGCCCTGTTGCAATTCGTCCCACTCCGTCATATGGTCGTAGTGACCGCGAATTGAAGAGAGACATTGTTACAGTCAAGGTAGAAAACCTCAATCAAAATCACTGGAAGTTTTGTTTCTGAAAGCGAGATTATATACACCATCACGATGCTCAGTTACAATGCGCTGTAGCTCCAGCTTTCATTCATTGGGTGAGAATTTCTCATCATTTGCATATTCGATCGAAAGGTTTTTGCATGTGAACTTTCATTACTATTAGATTAATTTTTCGGGTTGCGTCGATTTTTTTTGTCAAAAAGTGTTTTTTTAAAACTTTTTCCTTTCTTCGAATTAACATGACGGCGATATAAAATCATGAGATGACTGAAGCAGACAACAAGGTTATTACAATGATAGTTAACATAGAATGTGATTGAATTCGGCACCAGAGTTAAACCTTTTGTGGTCCTCCTACAAAAGTCCTTAGTCTCTCATTACCGGCAATATTGGAAGTTTTTCTCTTTATCGGGTCAATAAAGCTTCGTCCAGAAAAGAAACAAACCTTGGACGCTACCAATGGCGCCATCCTGTCTCAATTCGTAGCCAAAAAAAAAAAAAAAATGAAAAGTTTATAAATTTTCACCCAATTTACGACCAAATAGTCATTCCTTAAATCTGAAGATTATATTCCCCATCATGATGCTCAGTTCCAATGCGCTGTAGCTATTCATTCATTTATAAGTAAACCGATCAATTTTATAAGTTGTTCTTGAGCAAATGAAGGAAATTGAAAAACCATTTTTTTTAACTAATACAAAAAATTAACAAAAAATCCAAAAAGTATTTTCAATAATTTAAATCGAAAATTTTAATGTCAAGAAGGAAATATTCCAGAAGAAAATATTAAAAATAATGTAATTTAATTTATTTAGTACATGTTGTTTATGCTAAATAACAATATCAAATACTTGATTGGCACGATTCGGCGAAAACGGAAAATAAAAATTCCTATGAGATACATCTGCCTTTTAACATCTTCATCAAAGCTACTTGGTTCCGTGTGGAAAGGTTCTTTGTGTTATTCATGCATTTTCTGATGAACGCACTATTAACCGCTGAACTTCCTGTTCGATTTCTAATCTGATTTGTTCCGAACGCAAACCTGTATTATTTATTTTAATTTTTATGATATGACTTTAAATTAATCTGAACACATGACATTGAAGTGAAAAACAACCATCTCACTATTGAAATAAAACAGATTAATTAAACACTAAATTAAAAACATCGTCTGTTTTAGGTTTTGACTTGCACATCCGGTTCTGGAAGCCAATGGAAGCGGAGAAGAGAACTTTGAGACAACTTCAGACCAGCATCAACAGTGAAAAGAGAAGCCATAAGTTTTATCTGAGCTTCCTAGAAGACATTTCTTAATAACTCATCAGTTCCAATTGTAAAAATTAGATGCAAAATTCAAATGTATGTGCAAAATTAACTAAATTATTTAATGAAATTTAAGAAATTAGAATTCAGTAGATAAGTCTAGAATACTTGTGAAAAATATTTTGTAAAGAATTGACAATGTATAATTATGAAAATTTTAATGTTACTATTTTCTTTTCAGAACAATATTGTTACTACAACGCTATAATGCTTTTCATTGTGTAAATATCCCATAATGTTTTTATTTGTAATGAGTTCATGTACATCCAGGAAATAAAATTTTAAATGTTTTCAAAAATTTAATACGATGAATAAGTACAAACACTTTTTAGCTTTGGGTAAAACTGAATCGGCTGTGATAATAAAGTAGAGAAAAAATAAAAATAAACAAAACGTAAAATTCTTAAAAAATTCATTAAAGATTTAAAACAATTTTTTACGTGCGTAGATTGTGACCTTTTAAAAAAAGACAACACATTGGAATAATTATTTAAAAAGTACATTTACATTGATTAAAATACAACGTATCAGCTTCTTTTATCTACAAAATTACAAAAGAGATGACAAATTATACGCGAAAACAATATTCCTAAATAACGACACTTCACGTGAACAGTCAACGATGTGGGATGCAAATAAGAATAACCATTTACGGAAGAGGTGGGAGGCATCGAACTTAAAAACTGCAAATCCTCGTCCCTTAGGAGCCAATTGGCGTCGTCTGGCAACGAGATGTAGATGACGTTGTTCTTTGAGGATTTGTCTGAAAAAAAAAAAAAAAATTGATCTATCCTAGGAAAACAAGGATATGAAATGAGGGTGTGTGTACTCGTTCCTGTCTGTTTATCCTGTATAATGTTTCAGACGCTGGAAGGATCTTCTGGAAACTTAGTATGAATATTTAAGAATTAGAGACGACTTTTATATTTGAAAATATTTTCCCTCTGCGTCATTGTCGTGAAATTAGCGAGTGAAGGAGAGACAAACATTCCCATAGAAGTAAACCAAAACAATGATTCAGATCTGCATGAGTATATGGGTGGAAGGGAGTGAAAAAATAATGAGAATAGGTCAAACGTTTATTCGTATTTTTTTAAAAAATAGTATCTGCCACAATTCTCTTATATCTCATGCATACACGTGTATTTCTTTTGTCTTAGAAGTGTTTTATTATGTTTATGAACGCGATTGTTCACTCCCCTCCATCCCACCAGCACAAGGGAATAGGAAGGTTGGGAAAAAGATAGAAGGATAACTCAGGTGAAAGGAAACATCCGTAGCCCAACGCCATCTCAATAAGAATTGACAGACAGATTTTGTGATGGGCTTTTCGTGACATGATAGAAAAAGCTTTAGTGAAAATAATGGTTGTAACTTAATGGCTGTAATAAAAGCTATAAGACTTCAATAATGCTGTCATCATTCAATATTAGAAAAACACCTTAAAAAGGAAAGTGAAAGAATCTATAACAATCCACCTTTCTAAATCATATAATACAAAATTGTCAAATAATAACAAAACAGTATTGTTTTAACATTTTATTACAGAAAAAATTACACCTACAAGTAACGAAGCGCATGAAGACGTTCAACGAGCACACATTTCGACAATTAGAAGAGGAAAAGAAAAAGAAAAATTCAACCCGCCAATTACAGTTAACTATTCCACCCCTACATCTCTCAACCGAAAACTGGAATCAACTAGTCCAGCCTTCACGTCAATGACAACGTCACACCAGACGGCAACGCAGATTTGATACTACCATATAATTGGACCAATTTTTGAATCAATTAAATATTTTATTACAAAAGAACAATCCCCAACAACCAAAAAACCATCTTGCTGACGATGGGGAACGTGTCTTCCTCGAAACCATCCAAGGGACATTTTTAATGTATCGTATATTTTATTTTTATATTAAGTTTTTAAATGCAAAAACTTTTTAATACTTTTAGCGTGAATTATTATTATTATATATATTAATTAACTGAAACCTAAAATTTATATATGCTCGATGGAATTGAGGTCTGGAGAATGTGGACTAAGGGAAGAGAATAGATGTCCTTCTCATTGTTAAGAAACCCAGTCTTGCATAAGTCTGGCACAATGAACAGTTGAACTGTTGTCTATAGAAAGGCCCTCGTATTCTGGAAACGAATATAAGATTCCAGGATGCACTTGGTCAACTTTGACACTTCAGTATTCCCTTGCTGACACCTTTGCATCTACTGATATCAGTGGACACAATCTATTACAAACAAAACATCCTCCATGCATTATGATATCTCCAAAAGCCCCAAAGAACACATGGCTCAAACAGATTGAGATCAAAAACCAACGACTGACTCTAGAATGGCTTAACACATGGCCACTGATCGCAAGAAATGGAAAGATATTGTAAATAATACATATTGTAAATATACATACATCAGTATATTGGTAAACCTGCACTCCAATCACCATCTAAGGACTGATGATGATGGTATCTCTACATCATTCGACAGTGTTCACAGTGCAGGCTGCGTGGACTGTTCGGAATGGAATCTTTAGTAATGTTTCAATTTATCGTAATTTTGTGAAGTTTTAAGTATTAGTAGATCAAAGAGAAAACATAATGAACGATATCACAGGCTTCTGATTGGTTTACATTTTTGCGATGTGGTCTATGAATAATCCGATGTAGTTGTGACGTATTGATTAATAGGAGTTAATAGGAGTTTAAAATTTTTGTGTTTGGAGATCTTTTTTTGGTGTGGGCGTTGTCACGTGGAAGTTAATAATGTGGTTTTTTCTGATCCTGCTGGGCCCAAAAAGAATCAGAAGAAAAATGCAAAGAAGATAATGGCATAAGATGAAACATGGTCAAATAAATGAATAAAAGAGGTAACATGTAAAAACTAGGATATAACCACCTCCACCTTA
>JAFIDM010002131.1:105501108-105517641 GCA_023159025.1 Thereuonema tuberculata
CCATCATTTATAATTCCAGATAATCTCATTTGTCTGTAAATGGTAGACATTTTGAAGCTGGTAGATATGTCGTGGGTGAATTGAAAAATCTCTGCTCAGTATAAAGGGCGCCGTCATTTTGCAATGAGCCTGGCAAACTGAAAAATCATCTTGTATTTTCTATTCAGCCTCTGATATTTCTTAGGCGTTTTACAATCAGCTTTAGGCTATTTAGAAAGTACATTCATAAGTCAGTCAGTCTAATTTCATGCAGGTTAATTGTAACATGTCAAAGACACGGAAGGCTTATTAGACAAACACAAGACAGATATTTAAGAAAGGCGATTCAGAATGCGGTTTGACGTCTGGTGGCACTTTGTGTAGACTTACAAAATTGTCAAAATTTTTACCTGTGCCACAGGCAGCTGTTAGACTAGGAGCGTGGGTGCATACTGTTATCTGAAGATCACAGTTACTCAGACGAGGGTTAGTTTTTCTAGTAAAAGATCATGCAAAACCATTTGAAAATAAGCTCACCTCGATATGCTTTAATTTTACACAAAAAAGCCTGCTGAGAAGAAGTCACATTGCAATAAGCCTGCATTAAATTAGGCTGACCGAGTGTACTTTGTTAATAGCCTGAAGCTGTGTGGGCTGATTCCAAAACGTCTAAGAAATATCAGAAGCTGAATAGAAAATACAAGATGATTTTTTTTTTCAATATTTTGAGAGAAAAAAAAATAAACTAAAATATAAACTCGACAAGCATTATTCATCCCCCCTCCCCGCAATCAAAATGCTGAAATCCGCTGATGGAAGCAGAAGAAGAAGAGAAGATAAAATGATGCCATTTCTGGTAACAACCAATTGCTTCCTGAGGGGACAGAGCCATGCCCAAGTGTTGTACTACTTATATTATTGTTTTCTTCTTATTGTTAGATAACTGGCGATGTGACACATGCTTCTACAACCGGCCTCATGCTTCTCAACTTATTCTAATCACTTTGTTAAGTTTAAAATTAATCTGATTTTAAACATCCGATTACCAACTCAGCAGGGAAATAATAAACTTTTTCAGGAAATGCAAAACTTCGACTGTTTATATTAAACAGATATTAGAATTGGAAAATAAATGTAGACTTTTCGTTTTTTTAGTCCTTACGAATTTAAAAAAAAAAAAACGCACAAATAAAGAATTTTTTTAAGAAAAGTGGGCTTTATGTTCTTCGAACTTCTTGTTTAAAGAAGTTGAAGGCGATGAGTTTTAATACTTTTAACAACAAGTCCCAAATGGATGCCAGAAAATTCTTTAATTTATATCGATTTTTTGTTTATTTAAATTTTTATGTTTATGCAACACACACAAGTAAGAAATATTTTCACAACAAAACGAGTTCATTGATGTTAATAGTTTGCAAAAGGGTTTAAGTCAAACTTTAATACTTCTGCTATTTCTATTTGGCTATTTTTTTAAGGTTTTCAGTAAAAAACATAAGTTCAAAAGAACTTAAGCCTACATTCCTTAAAATCTGATTACTTCTTTTTTTTTTTTTTAAGCCATGAAAACGACAAAAACGAAAAACCTTCATTTATTTTTCCAATTCTAATATCTGTTAAATAGAAACAGTTTACATTTTGTGAAAACAAAAAACATCAAAATATTATCAAACGCTGGCTAATTATCTAAACATGTTTAATGAAATATTATTAGAAATAGGATAGAAATCCATCGTTTAGATTCCAATGCTTTTCTACGGGAATTTTACCTTCTTTTCTCAACAAGATCCTAATTGGAGACAATTTTCAAATACAAAAGTTAGTTCGTTTATTGTCTTTATTTATGCATACTAAGTTTATAGAAGATCCATCCAGTTAAAGATATTCAGGAACTAAACGATATAAGCGTCATGTTTCTATGAAAGTAAGCGAAAAATATGTAAAAAGCATTTCTGTTTTTAAAAAAAATATGTAAAATTGTGAATATCCTTTACTCTTTTACCAAAAAAATAAAAAAACAAGAAAATACGTACTTCAGTTTCTGGCTCACTAAAATTATATAAAATTCACTTGAGTTGCATCAGATAATGATTTAACACAGTTTAAATTATCAGATCCTGTGTTATTAAAAAGCAATGATGCATTGAGAGAAGCATAGGTGGAGCCAAATTCCATTCAATTACAGTTATCACTGAATGACAAAGCAAAATGACATCATCGAAGCACGAGATATTTGTTTAGTTTTAATCTTTGAACTCTTATATAAGCAAGCGAACATCCAATCTATCCTACTATCCCTAACTGACGAATTACTGAAGAGGTAAGTGATTATCGCAGCAAAAAGAATAGCTTTTTTTTTCTTTAGTAGGCTTAAATGATTGGGGTTTTTCCTTGAAATAGACTTTTTTTAGTCCTTTTCAGATTTAGGTAGACCTTTATTTTAGTTACAAATAATAACACTGACATAGGCTTTCTTTCTATAAAAGCAGTGATAATTAAGATTAACTTAATGTATTGTATGTATGTATTGTTTCGTGATGGTGATCGTGGTCAGTGATAGTTTTTGTAATATAATAATAGTTATAGCAGCGTTTCTCAAAGTTTTGGTCTCAGTATCCCTTTAAACTCCTAAAAGTAATTGATGATAAACAGAACTTTTGTTTATTATATTGAATTATGAATGCAGGCACGGAGTCAGGGAAGAGGAGTAAAAATTTAAATAAGTTTTTTTATATTTAAAGAAAAAAAATAATATAATAAATAAGTATCAATTTTTTTAAGCGGAGCAAAACCAAGGTCGACAAAGTTGTGATACTTTTTTTAGGGAATGCGTCAACAAAAATGTGTCTTTAAGAACTTAAAAGCAACTTTCCTTGAAATCTTGCTTTTTCTAATTTTTTTTCTTGAAAATAAAAACAAACGGAAAGTATCCGCTTCATTTATTTATTTTAAATTATAATATTTGCTGAATAAAACAATAAAGATTTTTCATTTTCTGAAAAAAATAATACTTAAAATGCCTGAATCCAATTAATTTTAATCATATTATGCTCTCGCAGATATTAAGAGGATTACTAAGGGGGTTGATATCCTTTGTTTAAGACATCGATAGACATCCATTGTTTCATTGTTAAAAAAATAATTTTTATCGTTTTCTCGACAAGGACCTATTTTAAAAAAAATTCAAACATAAAAGTCTCTAGTCCTTAAATGTGCAAATCAAGTTTCAAGAAGACAGCGCTTTAAAAGTTATTAAAAGACATAGAAACGGAGCGTTTTGATGAATCTCCCTTCCTTGGGGAAGTAGGTTAAAAAAAGGCTAAAGTCAGAAACCTTAACAAAACAAAATGATAACCAAGAACAGCACCAGAATAAAGAAATTGCCTTTCTGATTCTGATTTATCGGGAACGGCCGTTTCGTCCAACTGGAACTCATCAGCCCGATCCGATTCCTTCCCGATAATCGAATCAGAAAGGCAATTTATTTATTCTGGTGCTGTTCTTGGTTATCATTTTGTTTTGTTAGAAAAATTTTTCACAGCACGTTAAATTTTTTCTCAGAAACCTTAAATTCAGACAAACTGGGAAAGACAACTCAATAAACAAAATATCGATTCTTAATTAATAATAATAAAAATATGATTCAAGGTCAATTGAAGGACGACGTCAGAAGATAAGAAGAAAAAAAAAGGCTAACTTTTCAAAAATATAAAAAGATAATAAAAAAAAGAAAGAAAAAGATAAGACGCTGATAAGTTACTCTTTGGAGGACAAAATAAGAAACGTAATTTATAAACGGAACAGTTATTATTATTAGAAACAGTTACTTATAAAAACAAACGCTAAAATGTAATACAGTCGAACCCCGCTTTTACATTTCCGCAAGTAACTTTTTCCGTCGTTTACAACATTTTTTCGCGGTTCTTTATTATTTTTCTATTATTATATTTTTTCCCTATATTTATGCTGTCGTAATATCAAACTTATCGCAATTTAAGCTTATCCTGTTTCCGCCAAACGGAGTAAATAAAAAGATGGCGTCCATACGAAAAATTGAACATAGAATGAAGACTACAATTTAGCCATAAATACAATCAATTTATTAAGATTCAATGGCATCAGGACAAAATACCGTATTTACTCGAAACTAATGCGCACTTTTTCCAGCCAAATATAGTCTCTCCCCTCCAAAGTCCATTTAGCCTAGTTGTGAATTGCAGTGGGGTACCACTGCTTTGTGATTGCAATTTGCGAGACCATCGCAACTTCTATATTTCGATTGTCTCGGCACTCGATGTCTTTGTTCGGTTTCGGCTTCATTCTTCTTACCTTGTCATTTGTCATTCTTCTTACCTTGTCATTTGTCATTCTTCTTACGTTGTCATTTGTCATTCTTCTTACCTTGTCATTTGCCATTCTTCTTACCTTGTCATTTGTCATTCTTCTTACGTTGTCATTTGTCATTCTTCTTACCTTGTCATTTGCCATTCTTCTTACCTTGTCATTTGTCATTCTTCTTACCTTGTCATTTGTCATTCTTGTTACCTTCGTCTTGTTTCGTTTGAAAAAGGCCTTATATTTTGAGTGATTAAAATAATGTGTATGATAATTTTACTTTTCTAAATTAAATAATAATTATAATATTTAATATAGTCCTGTGGGCTGTAAAAGTTCTAAGCATTGATTACAAATCAAACTATGTATTGAACATTACATCCTTAATGTTCTTGGTATGCAGAAACCATTTCCCTCAATTTACATCATTTTTTCTGAGTCCCTGGAAAGTGAAAAACGGGGTTCGGCTGTAACAAAAATAAAAAAAGTAGAATGAAAAGAAAAGAAATATTTAGTTAATACTTGAACTGTGGAACTGACTTATAAAAAATGTAATGATTTTAATTGTTAATCTCGTCTTATATTTTTTTGTAGGATTAATTCTTTCTGAAGTGGTTCAGAAGTTGTTTATGTACTTATATACAAAAGCATTTAAAATCTACTAATTGATGTTTTGATATATATTGAATTTTGCTTAAATCAATATTGTATTACATATAAATCAAAATAATTTAACTTAGACTGAAGGAGTAGGCCATTTTAATTAAAAATACAAATATTGTATTGATATGAATGTTACAATCTGAATCTTCTCCGGAAGAAGTCTCAAGGTAATATTGAACAAATCACGTGTAGTAGGAGCATCCCTCATTCAAACTTACATTTAATCAAAATAATAATTAATTGGTAATAATTGCAATTACTTTGAAATTCGTATCCGCAAAGTATGTAACACAGTATCATGGCGCAACTGGAGCTACCACTACTATTGGCGCAACTGGAGCTACCACTACTATTGGCGCAACTGAAGCTACTACTACTATCGGCGCAAAATTACTTAAAAGGATTAATTGTCAGACATTATTGTTTTGGTTGTTACGGGTATTTTTGTCACCTTCGCGCGCTGATTTCTCGAGAAGGATCCATACAGAAAAAAAAAATGAAATATAAAGGTTGGATCGTCTCTAAACAAACCACGACCACAAGCAGAGTGATTTGATGGGTTTAACTTTCTCAGGAAATTAAGCTAAAAATTAAATAGAGTAAGCTGTAATTTTAGAGGCAGATGTAGATTTTCTTTTACTGTTTTTTCTATTTAAATCTTAGCCTATTAGAAATCGCACGCCAACTATTTCATGTATCTGCTGATTCTGAGCAGATAAAATAAAAGTCTGCTACATTAGTTTGAATCCCAGTAAGGCATGGCTGATTTTATGTTATTAAAATTAAAGAAAAATTTCTGTAATTGTTTAGCAATTCCAAATTATATTGTACATAATTAGAGAAGTAACGGGAAAGCGATTTAAAAAAAATCAATAGATAAATAAATTATTGAAAACTATGTTTGATTTTCTTAACAGTTTTATAAGCTTATTTACTGAGAACCGTGCTGAATTCAAATTAAAAATAGCCTACCTTGTAAAAGCACGAACTAGGTGTGAATTAGACATGAATCAAACCACAACGTTTCTGACCTTCTACTGTATAAGGTCCATTTTCAAGTGTGAGAAATAAAAACTAATGTAAACTTCGTTCAGTACTGAAGTCGTTACATTTTGAAAAAGGTATTTGAAGATACAAACGGACACGGAGGTGATACCCCTAGTGACTTCCTACCTTAGGAAGTTTTCTCAATGGAAAAAAACATCCGTACAAAACAATGGTAGTTTTCTCAAACAACAAGAGGTAATTTACGGGATACCATGTGAGGAATATACTATGGAAAATGGGGGAAAAAAAATGCCATTATGTGGGCCAAACCAAGAGATCACTGGAAAAGCGTTTGAATGAGCATATTCGTGCTGTTAAAGCGAACAACAAGGCATACCATTCGGCCACCCACTGTAGCGATCTTAATCACCACTTAGATATAAACAATGTATGCATTTATAATTGTTACAGGGATGAATATCTGCGCAAATTTTATGAATCTGGCACGATAAGACTTTCAAAAAGCTATAACCAAGACTTGTCCACGACAAACGTTTTGGAATACGGCCTTTGATTGTAAATTAGGGTAAATAAATTTATAATTTAAAGTATATTTCAAATTATAATAATAACATATTAAAAAAAAATCCCGCAGTACAAGCGCTTTTGTTATGTAGTTTTCATTTTAGTCACTAGGGGTATCACCTCCACATCCGTTTGTATCTTCAAATACCTTTTTCAAAATGTAACGACTTCAGTACTGAACGAAGCTTACATTAGTTTTTATTTCTCACACTTGAAAATGGACCTTATACAGTAGAAGGTCAGAAACGTTGTGGTTTGATTCATGTCTAATTCACACCTAGTTCGTGCTTATACAAGGTAGGCTATTTTTAGTTTTATAAGATTTTTGCGGTGAAATTACAGTAATAGGATATAACTTATTTGAATATTATTACAATTGCTGAGCAAGTCATTATTGCACTTGAATATCTTTGTTTTTCCTTTTATTTCTTTGTTTGCTCATCGCCAGGTCCGTAGCCAGAATTTTCTTTCGGGGGGAGGGGGGGGGTTCATTCTTCGATAAAGTGTCTTTTCGTGGTCGGCCAAAGTAAGAATAGCACCGCTCCCTGGCTTCCTTTGGGTGTCATAAGAGGACTGGTTCCCTTTGATTTCAACTCTGAGAGAGATTTTTCTTCAGTATAGATTTCTGGAGGGGCTTCAGCCCCTTCTCCCTGGCTGCTCATCGCGTTAAAGCTGTTGAATGGATTTCCTTCGTAGAGGCTTATTTTTAGTCCAACTTCAAAATATGACTCAAGATCTTCGACTTGAGCTCTCCAGTGCTTCTTGCTGAGCCCCACTGCGCAACACAAAGTTTAATATTAATTAATAGTAATTAAGAGCTAACAAACTATTGAAGTAAACTTTTTTTTTCCCTTCTTTTTCCACAGATTAATTATCGAAATTTGGACGTAAAGTGCCATGGACTTTTTATGGACAGCTGGAATTACTGAAGCCCTTCTAACTGCCTTAGTCGTCCTTTTTGCCATTTATTTTTAGTAAGTGAAGACATTCTTCATTTCTCAATTAAATTCAGTTAAACACTTTCAATCAAATTATTAACAATTGTTGCCGTTTTTATTTTTGGAAAAATCTTAAATATTACTCAGATAGGTTATGTAACTGAATCGACATCTTAATTATATTAGTGATTAATATTTTGTTTAAGAAGAATTTAAGAAATTAAAGTAAAGAATTAAACCGAACTTCACGAAAAGCTGTGGCAGTTAGTAACGGATTAATCATTCCAGGTATATCAATGACATCTATTGTTGAAAACTTAAATGTTATAAACTTTTCGTGAATAAATGCTAAAGATATTGCTTATTATTGCAACTAATATAAATTCAAATATTAGCATAATTTTTAAGTATGATTTTCAATTGTAAATTGTTTCATTTATATTTTGAATAACGCTGACACTTGGTCTTCCAGGCAAGATTGAATGTTATGGCTATTTCCTTATACAGCTTTCGAAGCAACAACAGTAACAAAGTAATGCATGTAAATATCAAAGTCAGTCTTTAAGAATTCGTGATAGATTAACTCTCCCAAAGCTGTCTGTACGTGGGTGACTTGGTTTATTATTTATTTACTTGGAGACACAAAATTTTTACCGGTTGACCTCTAGGTCAAAAGTTATAAGCTTTTAAAAGGAAGTGACCGTTACAACACGAGGGCGCATAACGGTGAAAAGTAAAATTACTTTCAGTTTCGGTTGAAAACTGATCAATTTAAGTTTGTATTATCTTAAAAGTATTGTTGGTCGCCAAATTAATGTAGCTAACTAATGGGGTTCGTACTAGCGATACTTTATTTTTTTTTATTTAGATAAGTCTTAAAACCAGTCCCACTTCTGCATCGGCTTCTCTTCTTCGGAAGGCGGTCTTTGCTGCCGACGGAATCTTCACTTCCCTGGAAGGGAGACCCTTTTCCGGTTTGCTTCTGCGGAGCGGACTGCTCTCTCTTCTCTGATCTCCTGCTGGAGATCAACTGTTGGCGACGGCTTGTCGCGAAGACAGTCTGGCTTCTTTCTTCTTCTCCTGCTGGAGATCCACTTCTGTGGCTGGCTGACACTAGACGAACTGCCGTCTCTTTTCTGTTCTCCGGCTGGAGGCTACCGTGTGGCTCACTGTCACGGACACAGTGATGTCTCTTCTTCCTTGATCTCCGGCTAGGGACCAACGGGCAGCGAACTTCTCTCTTCTCCGACTTGGAGGACTCCCTGCGTGCCTAAATGCCACCGAACGAACTGCCTTCTCCAACTGAAGGAGCTTTCTTTATAAGGCCGGTAGCGCGTCCATTCCCACAAACCAAGAGGAGAAAGGGAGCGTTGCCGGAACAGTTCATTACTGGGGGGAGGAACACCGCTGTGCCATTTGTCATGCAGCAATATAATTAACATTTTCATAACAATTTTAAATAAGTACACTTTTTGAATAATATTTTATCAGACAACATTCAGAACTTAGAGTAATTTCGCAATTTGATTATAGCAATTTAAAAAAAAAATTGGAAAGAAATATAGTAAAGTTTTGGACAATTTTTCTATTATTATTAATTACATGTTCATTTTTTTGTTTTGTTTTTTAGTAAACGTGCACATCATTACAGTTTATTCAGACGTTATGGAATTCCAGGACCAAAACCAAACATACTCCTGGGCAATTTTGTAGAATTGAGACTTAAAAAGAGGGTAATTAAAATAATAATTTCATTTTCTTTTTTATCTTCTTAGTGTTAGAAAATTAAGTCTTTTAAAGAACATTCATTCTCCTAGAAGTCAATTATGACATTATTTTTGTCTTGATCTTCAGCCAATACAGAATTATATTAATCTAGACTTATTTCATATAAAAAAAAAGTGACTTGAAGAGGCTGTCTATCGACGACGAAACGTCGTGCATATTTTTTTTTTTTATAAATCATTTTTCAAATATTCAGGTGTACGGCTTTATTTTTGCATCGTAGACTTATTCATCTTATTGATATGTTTAATAAAGATCAAGTCTACAAACCACTAAATTGAACCATTAAAAGTTAGTCCACACTCAATTGCAGGACAGCCATTAGGACTGAGTGAACTGGACCCTTGCCATCAGTCTCTTAAAGCTGCTACATACGATCAAGCATGCATGACAAGCATGCAGTTTTAGCACGCTTGTCATGTATGCTTGATCGTGTGTAGCGGAAATTTCGTGCTTGATTCAGACTGCAAGCTTGAAGCCACGGCTTTGCATGCGCTTTGCAAAAAAAAGTCATTTGTGACCCAGCTCTCGACCGAGACACATCTCTCCGTAGTTTCCTTTCCAACATGGCTAGTGATCTGCGGAAAGGACACAGAAGTATTGGAAGAATTCATTAGAGTTTACCAAAGTAATCCTTGTCTGTGGCGGATTAAATCTAAAGATTATCACGATAAGGCTAAGAAAGAAACATCATATAATATTTTATTAAGAATATATAAAAACATTGATCCAAACGTCGACCGGGATATCACTGTGAAGAAAATAAATAAATAAATAAATAAATAAATAAATAAATAAATAGAGATACAGCATTGAAAGAATTGAACATTTCAAACATTTCTTAACCAATTTTGATACTATATGGATCTGTAATTATATTTCTTTGTTATATTTGTTTTTAATTTTTTTAATAAGTTACTATACATATGTCTTAATGAGAGATTTTTTTTTTCGGAGTGATAAAGATTCAAATAAGTTTCTTCATTCATTCGCAGATAATTATGCCAATCATTAGGATATATTTTCAATTCACTCAGTAAGTTAAGGTGAGAATAGGTTTTTCTTTTCAATAACCAGTCTTTACATCAAATGCCACGTTTCTTCTTTCGTTTTTTCCTTTTTGAAATCAGGACACACGCAGCCAAAGCGAGCAAAGCGTCGTGCGTCCGAACTCCACATATTTCAAGGAAAAAATGATGCTTGTCAAGCATGTAGTACCGTGTGGTGGCGAGGGGATATTTCTGCATGCTTGATCCAGCATGATGCTTGTCATGCATGCTTGATCGTGTGTAGCAGCCTTTAGGAATCACGCAACTTAAAAGATTTAAAAAAAAACCAAAAAAATACTATAAACAGAAAAATTTGGACTAAAATACATCTCAGCATTTTTGTCGAAATTACAATAATGTAAATGGACAAAACAACAACAACAACTCTGGAATTTGGTTATAAATCACAATATATACAGATAATTGTCTCCGAAAATCTACTTGTCCCGGGATCTCGAAAACTCTAATGAGAAGAACAATCAAGAACTGTTAAGATAAGAACAGTTTAAGAATTGGGTAAAAAATGGGGGAGGATTCCTTCCAAAAAGCACCTGAGTTACAGTTTAAGCAGTTTATGTCTCCCTGATTATTTGGCCTTTAAACCAAAAAACAAACAAAATTTACTGAGATGGGCTAGACTTCAATAATAAAGGAATTCAAGGTTCTTCAGTTCAGACACAAAACAGCGAATTCGAGCGTGAGAAAGCCTTCATGCGATCAACTACCATTTTCTACAAAACAGCCATTTTTCGACATTTTTAGACATTTTCAGCCATTTTTAGACTCTTATGAGATACTTTTATACTTATTCTATTATAAAAGGAATCGAACTCTACCCATAAAAAAGCAACCTATCATTTTAAAGTGTGATTTTCCGTTCCTATCAACTATTAAATTGTTTAATAACTAACGTTTAACGTGCTACGAAATCAGTTAAAGAGAGCAAGGTAAGAAAAAGAAACAAAAGGGCAGCACCTGAATCAAATAGAAAGTGCCTTTCCGATTCAATTATTAGGAGAGGAGCCGCTTCCAGGTTGGCGGTGGCTCTCATCAATAGGATCTTGCCTTTCCGAGTTTTTTATCGGGAGAGGCAGAGTTGGGCTGATGAGTCCGTGGAAGGCCGTACCCAACTCCTCTCCTATTAATTAAATCGGAAAGGCAATTTCTTTTTGATTCAGTTGCTGTTCTTTTTCTTATCTTGTTCTCTTTATTAAATTGTTTAATTTATTAAAAAAATAAATAAATAAAGAGAAGATTGACCAGGTTCTTATTCTTTGCGTTTCAGAAACTCATTGAAATCGAAACAGAATGGATCAAGAAATACGGGAAAGTGGTTGGGTAAGTCAGAGCAACACCCACATTCTTACATTTTATTAGATGATATATTGAAGTAGATATTTGTGATTTTGAATTGATTTTTAAATTTAACAGCAATGGAAAATAGTTAAAGTTCGATATTCTCAGTATTCAAGTAATCATCTGATGTTTGCAATCAAAAATGTAGAAAGATTTAAATCTCTTAAATTTCAAGCTGAAAAACATTGAAATACTTGCGATGCTGTGAAGACGTCACTGACCAAGTGATTGTTGTCTGTGCCTTCCTCAATTTTGAGTGATGGAAGAAACTCAGCTCATCGCTTGTACAACATAATTTACACAAATTTAAAGAAACCTCAAGTGATTAAAAAAAAAGTATAAACAACGACATTCTAGAACGTGAGAGACAAATAATTAAACTAGAAAACATGTGTACAAAATACAAATCAAGGGAACTGTTCGATCTGGCAGGGATTTGCACCCACAGTCACCTGGCGACATTGGAGTCATTTCTTAAGTTTATTTCCAACCATTATATTCTTTTTTTTTAATGTAGATAAAAATCTTAAAAAAGGGGCAATTTTAAACCTTATTATTGTTTGTCTAGAATTGTTAAAATTTCTTTTTATTTCAAAAACCAGTCAGTATTTGAAGATAGATTCATATTTTACAATGTTGTTTAATTATTAAACCCTGGAAACTAATCATAAAGAAATCGAATTAAAATATCGAGACCTGAAGATTTTTTTAAAAATATTATTGACTTTATTAAAACTTCACGATGACCACATAAATTACAAAATTCACTTTATTTTCTTTACTACTCCATAACTCCAGTAGTAAAGAAAATAAAGTGAATTTTGTAATTTATTATTGACTTTGTTAAATCTATATTACTAAAATCTTTTATTTCTCTGTCTGTCTGTCTGTCTGTCCGGCGCAATTTTCTGTGCGAATGGAAAATAGAAATAATTTTTACGATGAAACATCCGCGACAGGAATCGAACCTGCAACCTTCTGATCTGAAGTCAGACGCCTTATCCATTAGGCCATAGGAACTACAACTCTCTTCATATATTTTTTTTTTACTTATATCTCCTTTCCCTTCCCCCATCAATAAGGAATGTATTCAACCTTTTTTTTGAATCTCAAGATTGTTTATTTATTTCCCATCCGTTAGTTTATTTGTAATTCGAAACTGACAATTAGAACTATAATTGCCGAAACGTTGCAGTATTTTAAATATTCTTACTTAACCAAATTCTGTGTGATATTGAAAAAAAAGTGCGTGTACACGGCAGATGTTGAAATAAAGAAAATAGAGTCAAGAAAGAAAGAAGCACTCTTTTTTTGAGGTGGAATACCGAAAAAATCACTGTTTGTATCTCCAACACCATCAATATTTGTTACTCAAACGCCACTGAAAAGTGACAATCTATATTACTAAAATCTTTTATTTCTCTGTCTGTCTGTCTGTCTGTCCGGCGCAATTTTCTGAGAGAATGGAAAATAGAAATAATTTTTACAATGAAACATCCGCGACAGGAATCGAACCTGCAACCTTCTGATCCGAAGTCAGATGCCTTATCCATTAGGCCATAGGGACTACAACTCTCTTCATATAGTTTTTTGACTTATATCTCCTTTCCTTTCCCCTGTCAATAAGGAATGTATTCAATCTTTTTTTTTTTGAATCTCAAGATTGTTTATTTATTTCACATCAGTCAGTTTATTTGTAATTCGAAACTTACAATTAGAACGATAATTGCCGAAACGTTGCAATATTTTAAATACTTAACCAAATCCTATGTGATATTGAAAAATATGTGGGTGTACACGCCAGATGTTGGAGTAAAGAAAACAGAGTCAAGAAAGAGAGAAGCACTCTTTTTTTGAGATGGAATACCGAAAAAATCACTATTTGCAACTCAAAAACCATCAATAAATGTAACTCAAACGTCACTGAAAAGTGACAATTATAATTAAAATGAGAGTCAAAAAAGAATGATGCGATACTTCTATTAGATAGAATACTGAAAAATCACTATCTGTAACTCAGAAACCATCAATATTTGGAACACAAAAGCCACTGAAAAGTGCCACTTAGAATAAAAAAAGAGACTCAAAAAAGAAAGAAGCAGTATTTCTATTAGATAGAATACTGAACACTATTGTAACTCAGAAACCACTGAAAAGTATCATTTGGAATAAAAAAAAAAAAAAAAAGAGTCAAGAAATAAGAAGCAGTATTTCATTAGGTAGAATACTGAAAAATCACTATTTGTAACTCAAAAACCATCACTATTTCTAACTCGAAAACCACTGAAAAGTATCAATAGGAATAAAAAAAAAGATAGTCAAGAAAGAAAGAGGCACTATTTCTATTAGGTAGAATACTGCTCAGGTTCTAAAAGCAGTCGTAGATTGAGAGAATATAGACATCAAAAATTAAATTAAAAAAAAAGCTTTTAAAAAATTTTAGTTTTAGTTTCCTTGATGTAATTTGTGTGTGTGTTTTTTTTAATAAATAAAAAATTGTTTTCCGTTACATAAGGGAGGCTTCCGGAGCGAAGCGACGGGTAGCCGACTAGTTTTTAAAAAAAAATTAAAAACTGTAAAAAGTGAAACTGATCATTATTTTTCCTTATCAGTCTGAAGGATTTCCTTTCAGTTGAGTTCAACAGAGTCTTTATTTGATGGCAATTCATTTAGAATTTTTCATTTTTATTATTTGTTATTGTTTCTATAGTTTTGTATGAGCACATCTTGAAATCCTGAATGTTTTTGAAATAAAATAAAATAACATTCAGTAATCATATACCAATAATAATAAGGAATTGATAATGCTGCATATTTAAAGATTTCATGTTTAATTTTTTTTTCCTTCTTTAATAAAAAAGATATAATGATATGAAACGACCTTGACTACAATGCGACGTTAAAAATAAGTTCATTCGTAAGAACAAAAACAAAACTAAAAAAAAAAGAAAAGAATATATTAATTACATTAATTACATAATTATTATTTCTTTTTTAAGGTTCTTCGCTGGATCTCGTCCCATTTTATTAGTTGCTGATTTAGATTTATTGAAACAAATTTGTATAAAGGAGTTTTCCAATTTTCCCAATCGGCCTGTAAGTAAAACACCCAATTGTATTTACAGTTAAAATTTTATAACCATTTTTATATAAGATATATAATAATAATAATAATAATAATAATAATAAATATAAATTTTATTTTCTTTAATACAATATTGAAGTCCTGTTAGGATCTCCATAAAGAGATCCTATCAACAGGTGCTTAGATAATGTATACAAATTATTTAATTACATAAAATAACAGTATATAAAAAAATTACAATAATTAATCACACAGAAAATTACAGATTTAAAAATCATTGTTTTATTACTAAAGAAATAATAATAATAAAAAAAAATATTAATCTATTTAATATGTTTTACGAGCATTACGAGCCATTCTCGTAATTATTTAATTACATAAAATAACAGTATATAAAAAATTACAATAATTAATCACACAGAAATAATAATAATAATAATCCTTATATATTATTTCTCAAAGGTATTTTTGTGTCGGTACGCTATAACTGCCTTAATACTTCATCAAAATTAATGATTGAGACATCATTTTGAAGATTACGTTCCCCGCTAATGACGAAAAATAAACAAATTGTCTAAAATTAATGCTTTTGTTAAAAAACTTTATTTTAAAAACCTTTTTATAAAAATGGAGACACGCTTAAACAGAAGCGGCTTATCTTTCGAAAGTGAAACAAATAATAAACAAGCAAATTAAAATTTGCAGCGTCATAATCTTCAAATATATCCCTTTTTGAATAAAAACACATTTTAAAATGATTTTTCATCGTTTATTTAATAAGAACAGATAAAAAAAAAGGTTTATATTTTAATAAAAATAAACGATTTATTACAATAAAAAAAACACAAAATTGTCAATTTCTCATATTATTTTTTAAAGGTGTGTGTCTTTTTTTTTTTATTTCCCTTAATACTTCATCAAAATCAAATGATTGAGATATTTTGAAGAGTACGTTCACCGCTAATGACAAAAAATAAACAAATTGTTTAAAATTTATGCTTTCGTTAAAAAACTTTATTTAAAAATCTTTTTATAAAAATGTAGAAGGCAATCTGTCCATTTATTTATTTCCACATTACCATTCGGTGTCTGAATTATGCGAATTATTCCAATATACGATGTATATATCCCAGTATACTAATATACCGAATTATTTCAATATATCATGCGAATTATTCGCAAGGGTCAACCTTTTTATAAAAATGGAAAAGGCGCTAGCTTTTGACAACGTATTTAACTAACATGTACGGCAGCTGTTGCATTTGTTTATTATTTCTCAAAAATGGTTTTTTTGTTGCGAATTATTCGCACGGGTCAACTAGTAATAATAATAATAATAATAATAATAACTATCTCCTCGCGGTGGGGGCGGGAACTACACTAGCTTTAGGGTAGGCTAAAGGGTCCAACCATCCATGATGAGAACTCGTTCTAATATAGATCATGCTGCATCGGGTGTGGCGCAGGATAAAGTCACCCGCGTTCGGGGGTTAGGCAGAGGTCTCCGTTCGAAAAACATGCTACAGTCTCCCGCAGGTGGTGGTGGAGAAAGTGGCACCCCATCCTGTAGTATGGCTACCACAATGCTCGGGCAACGCCATCCAGCCCGAACAGTCGGAAGTGTTTCGTCTGTGTCAGAGCAGGCGACCACCAAGACTGGGAAACCACGCCAGCGCATCCGATGGTCACCACAGATGAACCAGGATCTTATGCGCGACTTCTACACCGTTACACAGTTAGGGACTCAACTCACAGGATACAGACAGGCACTACA
>JAFIDM010002131.1:105547626-105566538 GCA_023159025.1 Thereuonema tuberculata
CTGTCTTCTTTAAGACGACTTTCACGCTGTGTCTTTATCTGTCACACCCACTTTCACGAAGACTGTGGGTGTTCGTCTGTGACGAATTTTCTTCTCCCTACTAATTCGAATAATAATCAGTCACTAAGACTTCTATTCTCCTCGCTAAGCATTATGACTTTACGTCCTAACATCATTCTCCCTTTTCAAGTTCCTTCCATTCTCTTTCTTGATTATGAGACTTCTCTTCTACTAATATAACGTAACCTCTTGTTACGTCTCACACGCAATTTGCATATGCAAATTAATATTTCCGTTGTCACATACAACATAAGGGAAGAGGAAAAAAAAAACTTTTCAAGCACTTTTCTTTAATTAATTTTTTTTTTTTTTTTTTAAATATAATATTACTTTAACTATCGCTACAGTTTTACATACAATATTTTCGAATTTAATTAAGCACCTGATTAAAGAAAAGTTTATCCTCTTTCAACATAGGATTGTCCAATCACATGATCAAGTGTTATATTAACACAACTTTTTGGATTGTAACTGACAGATTGACAAAGATTCGCTTGTCGAATCGAAATGTCTCTTTTTTATGTATTTTTTTTTTGTATAACGATCTATTTATGTAAAATAGTGATTTGAAACCTTTGTCTTTTAATTATTTATTATTGGATCTACTTTCTTTAGACTACAGAGGAAACGGCTGAGACCCCAAAGCAGAATATCGAGCGACGGCGCGACAATGTCGCAGAACGAAAGTGAGGGCTGCAGAAAGATATCGTATAGAACAGGGGTCGTTTTTTTTTTTTGGTTGTCGATTTTTTTTTTCTGCACCTGCAGAAAGTTTTTTGCCTTAGCATCAATCGTCGCAGAAAGATAAAAAACATTCTGCTTTCGGGGGCTGAGATCATCTGAAGAAAGAAAATGGGAGAGAGATTAGATAATCTAATCATAATAATGAACATGTCTTAAATTAGAAACCACTGTAGCTGAATGGTATTCACTATGAGCTCCTATTGATTTTATACATATACCTATTGAACCCACTAGTGAAGGTTTTTTCAGAAATCCAAATGACAATCCTGCTAAACAATAAACTTTATAGCCAGGAAGTTATACAAACCTATCTGGATTGAAATCAGTGGAAGCTACAGGAGTGCAAGGATTGGCAATGGTCCTTTCTAAGCATCTTTCGTACTTGTTGGGACTCATCAGCCAGATGTAGCTGAGAAAAGCGCGAAAGCCAATGGATTCCTCTCCCGCTCCCAGACTGGCTGATGACTCCTAAAAGGACGAAACAGCTGTCCAAGATTTCCGTCGATGGTAGCCCAAGAAGTGAAAGCAAACTCAATGTGTATTCTTTCATTTCCAAGATTTATCACGTTCCCACTCAAGGTTTTCAAGAGACCTTAACACGAAAGCAACATTGCTTCACTTTGCAGTCACTTTGTCTTGCCTTGGACAAGTATTATTATGGTACATAGGCTCAAATAGTTAAAACATTTGTACTGAAGAGCCTGAAGAGCTCGCTGCATTGATTTAAAGTACGTAGGTCTAAATGTTAGAAACACTACAAAGTTGCGACCGAAGAGTCTTTGGGTCGGGTGAGGAAGAGGAGGATGTAAAAATCAGTGATAAGGATGTATTCGTGTTCTCAACTTGATTCACTTTTTTTTGTTTCTACAGTTCAGTTCATGAAAGAAGAGCTTTTGATGACGTCATTTCCTTAAAGATTGAGGTATTCAGGACGTAACAGCGCCATCTACTGCTAAAGTCCGTAACTGAATCTTATAAACATTACGAAAACATTCTGGCTTTTGTATTTTCTACAGTTACGAATACATAATAATAATTAAAATTGAAATAATTACCAACGTTCCACACTATTCCCCTTGCTTGGCTATGCAAAGTTTGTCCTTTCTTGGTCACGCTTAGGCGATCATAAAACGGCGCCATCTTGGTTGGTGTTCAAGTTGATGACGTGATGACTGGTGTCGTTTGTTCCAGACAAAATCGATCGCTGCATAATGATCATATATGGCAAATCCTTCTTTTTTGAAAACTATTATAGGCTATATTAAGATTTTCTAGCGTCACCACTGAGTCAAAGCGTCCTCTGACGGGAGCTTTGTAAAGCTTTTTGCGAAACCTAGCAGCACAGTATTGTTTGGATGATATATATTAAATAATAAACTAGAAGTTTTAATAAACAATATAGAAGTTATAATGAAGAGCGGGAAAGACGATTTTTAGAAGAAAATAGGCAACATCTGCACAAGAATTCAAAGAAACAGAAGCGTAAACTTCCTCAAGACTTCAATTACTTGTTGCTCGCCATTTAAATCTGGAAAAAACTGCTGAAGTATTAGGATATTTCATGAAAAATGATGTAATTAAAGAACTTCTCCAAAAATATAAAAAAAAAAGAAATTAAAAACTCGTTTTGTTTAAAACGTAGTCTGTGTTTTTGAACGGGTTTCTTGTTAATTACGGTAATTATCTATTATAAAAAATTCTTATTTACTGAATTTAAAGGATCCACTATCTGTTGAAGAGCATTTCACACGGGCAATCGAAAGCTGGCCGGGCAACTATGCGCTCATAGTTTTTTTTTTTTTTTTTATAATGTTTCAGTTTATTCAGTACAACTACCTTAAGTGGAATTGTATAGAAATTAAAAATGTGCATTGCATTTATTTACTGTATTATTATTACGAAATATTCTTACCCCACAGTGAATCCTTTCTTGTATTCGGAGTCTTCGGAGACAATGAGGGTGAGAACTGTCTTCATGTAATAAGGACCTACAACAACCAAATTGCAATCATTCGACTCTGCGTAGGTGAGGGTGTTGGTGTCGTGAAGAAAAGCAAAGCGTTTATCCTTCTTCACTCTTTCAATGGCTTTGGTGGAAGATGGCACCAAGTATTTGGAGGGGTTGGACATTATACGTGTGTAGAGATTTTTAAACTCACCTCTTGAGGCTCCCTTAAGTGACAAAAAAAGAATTTTAATTAGCATTTCATAAATAGAAAACTTAAAAATCGCAAATTATTTAAAAAAAATGCAAACAAAATAAAGATATTTTTCCTAGGATTCTTTTGGTGCAATTATTATTGTTTGGTGACGAAAGCAGTGAATACTCTGATGTAAAACACGATAAATTATAATCATTTAGATCAGCTTTCGATTATCCCCATTAATAATAAGAGTTATCAGGAGATTAACGGAATTCGTTCGTTATTCGAGAGTTTTTGTTGTAAGGGAGTTCGTAAGTTTTTATTGTGTTTATAAATATACTCTTACGTTCTAAAGATTTACTTATTTCTAAATTTATGTTCTAAATTAGCAATCTAGTGAAATTTAGATTGTTACAATCTACAGATATATACAAGCAGGTTTCACAATTAGGCCTATTTCTTTCACATATAAGCACATAAGACATATATATTTTATCTGGATAGGAAACACAGTTGAACTGATAAATAAATACTAACTTACACACCTTTTTTTAATTATCATTTTTGTCAACGTAGTGTACTGGTTCAAAGTTCTATTAGAAATTCGAAAATTATCATAAAGTCTATAAAGACCGTAATTAAACTGTTTATAGATTCTTATAATTTAAGTCTAATTTAAATAATCACTTCCAACTTGTATCTTCTTATATATTCTTATAAAATAAGGAACATGTTACTCGGATTTTTATTAATCATAAATTTACCTTCGATTCCAATATTGCTGTAGTCAGTTCTGCCCTGAAGACCTTTAGCCCTCCTTCATTCAAAGTATTATCAAAATAATAAGCCTCTTTTAAAAACATGGTACGGTAGAATTAACCCCCCCCCCCCGTATTGTTGTTGTTTGTTTTTTGTTCCGTTATTATTACTGTTCGTTTTGAAATGTGAGACCCACGACAACACAGACGATTCTACTCCGCAAAGGGATGATACGCTGAGATGGACACTTTCCTAAGACCTGTTTTTCTTTTAGTACCTATAAAAAGATTTTTTTATTTCTGCAATAGTATTTATTCTTTCCCGAAAGCGCAAATAGAACCCAGCTACTAGTAAACTAACACTATGAAAAGAAAACATCCCATCTTTGTTTTCCTCGTCCCTATTTGGAAGAAATCGCAGGAGACCTGACGCATGCGCTGAAGGCTCTCCTAAACGAAAACGGACTGTATTCGTGTCGTCTTTATATTTATATTTTATTATTTGTATTTTAAAAAAAGCGTTATAATTTTAACGAGATATTTCGTCTTAGGGAAACAATAATTTATCAAAACCATTTAGTTCAGTTCATTTTGTAAGTGGATAACCAATTTTTTTGTTTAGATTACAGCAGTCAATTTTGACTCTGGAAATGGCAAGCCTATTTTATTTCAGGCATTGTACAGAGCGAAAAGCAGTTGACTATTTGTTTCTTTTTTCCTCAAGATCTTAATCTTTGTTTGCTTAAACCAAATAACAAATATCCTCACTTACCTGTAGTTTTTCCAAGTAAGCAACTCCACTCTTAAAAGCGAACGTGTATTCGTCATTGTCTAACAGTTCTTTGATTGTGTTGAATGGCATTTTCACATCGTTCACAGTGAAAAAAGAGATCAGAGTTGCTGAATAACTGGAAAACAGCAACAGAGATAAAAACCATACCGACAAGAAGAAAATCCGTCTCGAAGTTTCGGAGGGAACGTCTTGAAAACCTGTTCCAATACAAATAATCAATTTTTAGGCCTAACTTCTTAAGAGAGTGATATTCATTAAATCTGTCCATCTGTGTTGTGTGTGTCTGTATGTCTGTGTCTGCTCCCTAATTTTGAAAACTTGCGTATATTCTTGAAACTTGGGTTGCATTTTTTAATTTAAACTTTTGTTCTTTTTGGTTTCCAATTATTTGAATAATATTTAGACACAACATTGACAACCTTTTTCCAAAATTTTATAAACAGATTAGATATTTGTGGTTTAATTTAAGAGCTTTTTTTTGTCTTTTTTCTTTTTTGCTTTTTACGATATTTCTTAATTTTTCCTATTAACATTTGTTATTGTCACTCAAATTCTTTAGATGCATTCAAAAAGAAATACAACTAAGAAACACTTTTCAGTTATGTCTTGGCTAAGTTACAAGACTTTAATAAAACTTCTCAATACTTAACTATTTTTTATACATTATATTTATGTATTATAAGGATTTGAGTAAAAATAATAAAGAAGACACACAATGAAAAACATAAAATTCATTTTTTTACAAAACCTCATCTGCATAAAGTTCGTTACACTGAGAAATTATTGTTTTCTTTTTTCATTAAATCATTTAATGGCTAATTCGGTGTCTTGGATAAATCTATGTTGACTGAAAGGAGGGGATGGAAAAGAATACGTAATTAAGAGATACTTCAAAAAAAGTTTTATCAAAATGATTAATAAAAAGTTTATTAAAATAATAACTCATTATTAATATCTAAAGCCGTTTTACAATATTAGATTTATCAATTTTTTTTAAGTACTGAATAAATTTTGCTAAATTAACCTATAATTGTTGTTATTTTATCCCCACACAAGGAATGAGACAGATAAGAGTCTTGTAACTTTCCGTTTCTTCTTGACATTTGTTGTTTTTAGAATTTAATAGCAATATTTGAAAACATCGCCCTATGTCATTCTATGAAGATACAAAGAACTATTGCCGATGAACTTAGTAAACTTATTTCAGAGAAAAGCACAGAAAATAAAAAGTTTTGAACAAAAATAAATTGCTTATAAATCTAAATACTGTACATTTTAAACACAGCATTTATTTAATTACAGAGCATAAGACATTATTTGACAAAAAAAACAAAAAAAAAACACTTAGAACTTTTCTTTTTGAACTTCAATTAAAAAAATATAATCTTTTCAACCAACATAAGCTTATTCAATCAATCACTGATGTCTACTCACAAATAATAGAATGAGAAAGGAAAATTATAATTTCTAAATGTTGCTGTCATTTTAACTTTGGAGCTTTTAGAAAAGTGACAAGAACAGCAAAGGACACAGGACGCGTATCTAAGTGCTGCGACATTTTCACAGTCTATAAATATTTTCTTGTAACACATTCCAGTATTAAATAATCACTTTAGACTGTGATCTATGGGCTCAGTCTACCTAAGCTTCAGGTGGTAGGGGTGTGAAAGCTAAAGGAATTCCAAATAATGTTTACTCCATTGAACTTCTTATATAGAATTTTCGAAGTATTACGTAACTTCTTTATCAAGTCAACTGTCTTTAAAAACAAAAAACAAATTTGGAACAAAGAACAAGCTACAAACAATACGTTAAAAAGATAGTTAAATATCAAAGAAAGATTATCAACTTGATACAATCACTGTTAAGAGTCATTTTGTGATAAATAAAAACGTTATCAATTACAATACATTCCAGTTATTATTAATAATGTTTTTGTTGTTAAATAATTAACATAACCCGTTGGTTTTGTCCAATTGTTGAGCTCTATTTTTCGCTTGAATAATAGTTTATATTCATTTAATAATACTACTACTAATAATAATAATAATTTCAAGACCTTTATTTCTATTAATGTAGCCTATTTTAAATTCTGAAGACTAATTGCTTCAATAAAATTTCTTTTTCTATCATCTTTTAAGTATCCTTTATGTTCATTGGGTATTCTTATGAACATAAAGATTTCTCTAATATATAAAAAATATATATAATTTGGAGGTTTTCCAATATCCAAAGATGATAGAAAATCTTATTTTGTGGTCAGGTGATAGAACAAATATGCTTAAGAGAAAAGTTAGTTATTTATTTCCGCAACTGAAACATTCTGGAAAGACAAACATAAGTTAACCTGCCTTAAGGTTACCTAAGCAGGCTATCAAAAGGAAGAAACCATGAAGAAATTAACTATTCTCTGAATAAGGAGCACTAAGAGTAGAAATTATAATGCAGGTTCGAAGTGAAGGGTAGTGTTGTAAATCTAGCAAATTTCTATATTTGTTAATAGTAAAGATGTGTTTTATGTAATATTATGACGAAAATTAGGGAAGATTAGAAGGAAATAAGGAAATAAGATTTACAAATTACCAGTGGCGGACTTACCATTAGGCACACTAGGCACGTGCCTACGGGCGCAGTCTTTGAGGGGCGGCAGCCGGAAGAAGTTTTTTTTTTACCAATAAATTATGAAAAATTATAAAAACTGATGCTGTAGTTGAAGAAACAGTGGAGAATGTTTGTTTTTGTATTGGATCCGATTCCGAAACTAACAGTGATAGTGACAATGATAGTAGCATGATAATGATGATTAAATTCATTTGTGGAATTATGATGAAGTGAATATATTTGTCTATTTATGTATATTGAGGACATTGATTAATGATTACTTTTATTTCCGGCAAAAAGTCACGAATTAGTGTTTGTAATTTCGTTAAAAATAGATACGATCTTTCATTATTAAAAATTTAAATCATCACCTGCAATATTTTTGATTAGTTTTGATTATTCCAACAATGTTATTTTGGTGTTTTGATTGACTATTATTATTACAAACAATATTATATTATTTTAGTTTTGTTTTCATTTCCATTATATCAAAGCTTGCAGTTGTAATTCATGCATTTATTATTATTAGGATAATTATTATTATTGTCAATCTAATGCCATTTTTAATCTTTTAGTACAAGTGCGAATGCCAATGATCTTAATTTGTATATTTGTAAATGTTCTGATGAACTTTACGGGATTGTTTTTAAACAAGTTTTTTTTTTAACTGTCACCAATTAAATGTTAAATAAAATATTATTATCAAAATGTGTATATATTTGTTACTTACATTAATTAATATAATTTATATATAATTACGATTTTTCATAATTTAAATAAATAAGAAAGAGTATTATTAAAACAGTTCTTAAACAGCAAATCAGTTTTATATATCGTTACGGTTAAAATATTAGTATTTGTAGCATTAGGATATTAAATTTTTAATCAAAAGCGGTTATGCAGTAAGTACAGGTACAGTGATAATTTGCCTACGACATTAAAAAATAATGAGTGACAACGAAAAAAGTTAAGTGGTGCAGCATTCCACAAACTGTAAAGTGAAAAGCGTGAGAGAGAGAAACTAACCATTTAAAATCTGTGAAAAGAGTTGATAGTTATTTTTCTAAAAAAGGGCAAGTAGATGAAAATAGCCAACATGAAAAAGAAACCAAAATGGTGAAAATGGTGATTAATACGACTAACAACACAGTTTGAAGTCTCTGAAACAGACAGTGATAAATGTTCAAACGTTGATCCTGAAATTAAAAGCAATAATAGTGAAACAGTCCAGTGGACAATTTAAATGGCACTGCACTTGTGATCCTATTGAATGGATAGTAAATGATGCTACGATTGAAATTCTATTATGTCATGATATTAAACAAAATAAGAACTGTGATTTTTCAAAGTCCGAAAGGAAAATAGAGATAAAAGAAGATGTTTGACAGAGAATACTTTTTATCGTCAATTAGCTAATGGTGAGATAAGGTCAAGGGACTATTTAGTTTATTCTCCAAGTAGTGGTTCCGTTTTCTGCGCTCCATGCAAGCTTTTTGGTTCAAAATATGTGGCTTCTGCTTCTACCAGATCAAAATCTTTCTACTGAAGGCATATCAGATTGGAAAAACATTGCAAGTATTTTGTCCGCACACGAAAACTCTCAAAACCATAAAAACTGTGAGTTTGATCTGTTAACACGAAAAAAGAGTTTTGGAACTATTACAGGTCCGTATGATTCGTATGTAGAAGCTGAAACTAAATACTGGAGAAATGTTCTTTTTATAGTTTTTGCGGTTGTAAAAAAATTAACAAGCTGAGGCCGCCCTCTTCGTGGCCATGATGAAAAATTTGGTTCTTTGCACAATGGGGAACTTATGATGTCATTAGAGCTGATTGCTGAATTCGATCCCTTTCTGGCTAATCACATTGAACGATACGGTAACCCTGGACCAGGACAAACCTCCTACCTTTCTTCAATCATATGTGATGAAGTTGTCGATTTACTTGCTAGTAAAGTTAAGAAGATTATCGTTAATGATATCAAGAGTGCAAAATACTTCTATGTGATAGTAGACTCAACCCCAGATATCTCTCACACCGACCAATTGTCTTTTGTAATAAGGACACAAATCAGAGAATTTGGCTGAATTTTGGTTAAATGTTTTAGAATCACATTCCATTAACATCAATGACTGTCGAGGGCAATCCTACGATAACGCAAATAATGTGTCTGGAATTTATTCCGGCTTCCAAGCTCACATTAAAGAAATTAACCTCAAAGTGCTTTATGTCCCGTGTGCTGCACATTCACTCAACTTAGTGGGCACATGTGCGGCAAGCACGTTTTTCAATTTAGTACAAAATGTTATAATTTCCTCACAGCTTCTGCAAAACGTTGGGAAAAGTTAATGCAGTGCCAGGTACATAAAAGTAAAACCGTAAAGGGGTTATCTGATACAAGGTGGTAGGCTTTCTGTGAAAACTGGGAAACTTAATCGAAGCCCTACACTTTTACCAAAATGACCCCTGTGAAAAACCTCTTGTTAGAAATGAAGCTTCTGGCATTTTGAATGGCAGATACAGATTGGAAACTGCATAAATGTTGGAGATTTGGACAGGTACATTAGAAAGTTTTGGAAAAGTAACCGAAATTCTCCAAACTGTTGATACGCCCATTGAAAGAGCAAACCGACTATGTGATTCTCTTGTAGAATATGTGGACTCCCTTCGTGATATGGTTGACGTATACGAAAAGAAGGCAATGGATCGATGTGAATGGTGTAAGAGTGATTATGACACTTCTTTTGAACGCTTACAGAAGAGAAAACGTTGTCCAGATGAAGAGAGTGGAGATGAAGTCCTTCTTACAGGGAGAGAAAAGTTTAAAGTGGAAACCTTTTATGTTATTATTGACAGAATTAAAAGTGAACTATTAAAAAGAAAAGAAGCATATTTTATAGTATCTGATAGATTTTCAGTCTTCTTCTTCTTCAAACACCCAACCATCAGTAATTTTAGAACATGCAGCAAAACTGCAAAACCTTTACGATACTGATCTAGAGTCATCATTTGAAATTGAGTGCATGCATTTTTCAAAATTGATCAAGTGCAATAATGTCAAATGCACACCTCTTTCTATGAGCAAGTTCCTCAGAGAATATATTAGGATATATTTCCTAATGTAGATATACCTCTGAGAATGTATTTCTGTACTGCGGTTAGCAACTGTTCCGCAGAAAGATCATTTTCGTCATTAAAGAGGATTAAGTCATATCTACATTCTACCCTAAAAGAAGAAAAATTGAATTCTCTTGCAAATCTTAACATTGAAGCCAAGATCCTTAATGGCGCAGAGTTTGGATTTGAACAATTGAAGACACCGGTGCAAAAAGGGGGCAGCTCCATATATTGACGATGTTTCGTTTTTAATCGCTACACGTTTATAGAAAGATGCTCCATCGATTGGTGAAAAAACGAGGCAGCTCCGTTAACTCATAAGGGAAATACAATGGATATATATATGCCTCCTGAATGGATTCGGTGCAAAAAGGGGACACCTCCGGAGCACCTCTGGTAAAAAATACATGCCGCAAATTTGTAGTGGTTCCAGTTTCCCAAGAAATGATTTTGAACCTCAGTGGTCATTTCAACGGTCATTTTAAAAAGTGCATATCAAACCAAAGAAGGCAAAAATTTGGTTTTATATCTTCTTATCGTGTCATGGAGTACACAACAAAAGGCGTGGAGTGCAGCAGTTCGGCCAGTGCCTTAGTTAAGGACTTGTTTACCCTTCAGAAACGTGGCGTAACGTTGACTTTACATCCTTCTACATTATTGTTCTACTCTGGACCGTTTCCACTTCAGCGCCCCAAATATCTACATGTGAAAGAACTTGCAACAAAATATGTGCCTTCTGACTGTTTGTGGTTTATGACCGGCTGAAGTGTCAAGGAGAGGAAGAATCTACTCAGCCAGAAGAAGATAGCTTTACAGATGATTAGTTTGTGCTTATTTATTACTTTTGATAACATTTTGTTAATAAATCGCATTGAAATTTGTTTGACTTTTTTTTTTACTCTCCGGTGCAAAAGAGGGCAGCTCCAACGTTTTCTTTTTGATATTGTTATCTAACCAAATTTCCAAAAAGCGTATTTTGTGAGGATATTATGTATTAAGTACTAGATTTTAACCCTACATATGAATCATACATATAAATTCAAAGAATTCGTGGTAAAACAGTTTTTTGCTTCTCCTGAAAAATGTGCTGAAATGGAGCTGCCTCCTTTTTGCACCGGTGTCTTCAATTAATAGAAGAATTTTCTGTTATGAAAGCAAGGCGTAAACGTTTAATCTAAGAATATATTTTCATAATATCTTAACAGTTTTGTTTTCGTAGTAAAACTATTAAACAATACTATATATTCCACATATAAAGAAAATATTATTACTTTTTTTATTACATTAAATATTTCCAGCAATTACTATATCTATTCATATTCACCCTCGCCTAAATGTCAAAATAGTTTTTTTCCATCTCAAAACATATTAATAAAAATTCAAAATAATTTATTTCACTATGCCTTTTTTCGAAAAAGCATGAATAAAAGCGTGCCAATCACGGAAAATTAAAAATCGCCTATTACGTTGAGACGTTTCCTTTATTCGTGAAATACAAAGGGGCGGCCCGGCGAATTGTGCCTAGAGGCGGCGCCATAGGTAAGTCCGCCACCGCAAATTACTGTTTCATTTTAATATCAACAGTTTATGAATTTATTTTAATATCCATAAATAAAACTTATCAATTATTTATCATATAAATTAATATACATATGCGTCGTTGATACAATCTGGGAGGTATTACAACGACGAGTTAGCATGAGTCAATTTTTGTGTTCCTTGCTACACTTATAAGGGATGTGCGTGACCTCGAACGCTGAGAACCGCACGAAAATATGCTTAGAATATAAATCGCTCATCCCAAAAACAGTGGTACGAGTCATTCCCATGCAAAACTCAGCTCTTGTCTGATAGCGCCATCCGATGGTGGCATGTTGTATCTGCACTAAGAAGTACTTAATCGCAAGATATTGCCATCGAAGACAACAAAATATTGCCAACCTCTTGATGTGTACTTCTTTAGGCAATAGGTCTACATGAGAAGGATCGTTGATTTTGTAAAACTTCAATGTGAAAAACCACAAGTAAAGTTACACGATCATGATTTCATCATCAGACTTCACTCTGTGCTAGACAATCAACTTTCTGCAGGTTATGACATTGGTATATCAATATCATCGTTTGAAAATGTAATTAGTGTGACTTTTGATATTGGACTGCTTGAATGCGGAAGTGACGTTGAATGTGAAACTAGTCAGATATGCATCTTGTTCTGTTTCACTTTGCTTTGACCACTTCATTGAAATCCCACACCTGCACTTTGAAGACTGAATAGCTGTGCAACCCTATCAGGTCAGTAGGAAGTTTGTTTTTCAGATAGCGTAATTATTTTAAGCAGAGAAAAATATAGCAATAGTCACGATATTGAAATATGTGTGTTTTTGATCCTACTATATCGATATTTCGTTTCTTCGCGTTACCAAAGTTCCTCTCTTGGACCTTCAATAGGTGAGCATTCAAATGTCTCTCGTGGTAAGATGTGCAGTTTTGCATGAGAATGATTCAAACCACTGTTTTTGGCGATTTATATTCTAAGCACATTTTCGTGCGGTTCTCAGCGTTCGAGATCACGTACTTCCCTTGTTAGTATTTTCCTTGTGTTTTCTTTATTATTTTATCATTAACTTTTAGCACTCTTTTTTAATACTTATAAGAACATCAAAATTCTAAATCGGATTTATTTATAAAAACTAGTTATTATAATAATTGACCAAACGAATATTAAATTTACAAAATTAGTCTTTTTGTTTAAATAAAAACCATTTTTACCTTGTTGAACCGCCAATTGAAATGCAACGAATATCCAGTTACCAAATGGAAAGGAGTCTTTCGTGGTTTCTTTTGAGGAGACAGAACGCCATGATTTGAATGGTAAAAGCAGGCTGACGGTAGGAGCACAAATACATAGACTTAAAAACAGTATGAGGCCAATCGTGGACAGCCACGTAAACAATGTGAAAGGCATGATGTAAGCCTATGAAAAAAGAATTATAAATGAAGTACACAATCTGGAAAAGGTATTTCATCAAGCAATGTAATGTTATTGGCACAAAATAAACAAGAAATGTCTATGTCTTCAAATTAAAAAGAAATTTCATTTTTAAATAAAAAAAAAATTGAAAACGATAAAAACAAAACGCTTATTTTTAAATTTTAATATCAACTGAATACAAACAGTATAAACAGAAAAATAATTAAATTTGCATTGAACTCGTCGATATCAGATTATCTTCAAACCCCCGCACTAGTTATTGGATTCCTAAAAAATACCATTGTTTAAAACAAAGAAAGACGAACAGGAATAACATAGAAATCCATTCTTTAGATTCCAGTGTTTTAGTCTTCTGATAAGATCAGCAGACTTATATTCCCGTTTTGTCTGTCACATAGGTTAGAATCGTTAAAATCTCATTAAAATATCATTAAGCACAACAATCGCAACAATCGCGGCTTTTACATTCGCAACAATCACATTTATAATATTAAGAAATTTAAAGCAATATCAATGATATTTTCTTATCAAAAGACGTTGCGAAGCATTGTGATTGGTTTTCTAATCGCTTTCTTGTTTCTATGGGAATTCTTGTTCCTTCCTTGCTCTAATTTAGCGACAAAGATCTACTTGGAAAAGAGTTCAAGTATAATAAAGTGATTGTTTATTTCATGCATCAAAATAAGAAAGAATTTTTTAATTTACTAAAAAAAAGGAAATTTGTATTTCTTTTAAAATTTCTTCGAATTTATTTTCTTTATGTGAAAAGATGACGGTAAGTTTTGTAATCAGTAAGTAAATAAGAATACAATTGGTTCAAAACAAGGTATCGGATCGCTGCTAATATAAGGATATTAGTAAAACTTATTCCTACTAATAATCACAAGTTTATAAAATCCTTTAGAACAAAAGTAGTAATATCCTGGTCATCTGTCTCTTGCCCATCAATGGCGTAGAGATTACTTACATCGAAATAAAATGGCCTTAAAAGAAACACCAACTCTGCAATGAGTGCTGTTCCATTTGCAATTATTGAAAGTTTTGTAGGCAATCTTTTTGCAGTTTCCATTTGATACCTCTTTGCAATGTGAGGGTAGATTGCCAATAAGTAAAAAAGCTTTCAAACTTTCCATTAACACGGAACTTCGGATCATTGACATCACCATATCTGTGTTTACTTAAGAAATAAACATTAATTTTACATAAACTATTTATTCAATTGATCAGAATCGGCGAGAGAATTATTTTAATTAATTAAAACAGGATCTGCTGATTTAATTTGTCATTTTTTTTATTTCTTTGTTTTCTACGTTTCTCATAAAATATTGATCAGATCTCGATATGTTTTTCGAGAATTCAACTCCTTTGTTCGTGAATATCAATTCTGTAGTCAGTAATTTCGGTTAAGGAGATGTAAAAGCGATTGGACTACAAGTTCTATTATTCGATATCGGGTACGATATTATCAGATTGCTACTACACATGGACGGTAATCCGCTTTGAAGATAGACCTGATTTTGCATTAGAGCTTAAGCAGCAATCTCCTGGTCATCAGTTGATGGTAAACCAATGGCATACAGACTTATTTTAATGGGACGTTTAAAACGACCTTAGTGTAAGTCTGCTAAATCGTTGGAGGTATTGCGTAGATCGAAAGCCTGCTATTGGCCTGCTAAGACCTCTTTTTGGAACGTTATAGACCAGTCTTCCAATTGGCGTCCTTCTACCTTTTTAATAACAAGTGAATGTCGGCAAGGAAGGAACACCTCAAGGGACTCCAATGTGTTCACGTCCACTTTTACCTGCTACATCTACAGTCTCAGATGAGTTTCGTCTGCCTCTTATATCAGCGTAGTTCTATTTGGTTAAATCATATGGAGGTTTTCGTCTTAGTTTTTATCACTGACACAATCATTAGGTCTCTCTGTCTTCTGTTGTTTTATTATTTTCATTACTAGTTAGGTTATTGAACCCCAATTAACTCATCGCTAAAATTCAGTAAAAGGTCATCAACAATCTGTAACGATACAGTTGCAAACAAAGAAACCCACATTCAAACAACGGAGAAACATTTTCACCAATACTTTCATTAAATTCAGAGCTATTAGGACATAAATACCACAGTCACAAGATTATCTTTCGAAAATAAACAACATTTTTGCTGAAGACAAATTCAAATTATGAATCAAACATATTCTGAATTCTTAAAGAACTAGCAGCAAAGCCTGTCGGACGACAGGCATAAAAAAATCTGAAAAATCATTTTATTATCAACTATGTAAAGTAAAAATATCTCCTTATAAACTATATTTTTTGTAAAAACAGCATCAGATCCTTCTATCAGATTTGAAATAAATACCAACCATATCTAAAGTTTGTCCTTGTAAATAAATTTTACTAAAAGTAAGAATGGAATAATTATTTTTGACTCATAACGCCGAAAGGCATTATTATTATTATTATGTTTGTATGTTTCAAACCTTGGGTTTCCCAAGCAAAAACAATATGGCGGGTCAAGGACCAAAGCACATATTGCCAAGTGTAAAGACATGTGCGAGAATGATTAGGGATGTGTGGTTGTGTCCATAAATTTCCTAACTATGCGTATAGTGTTGAGTACCACAGCCTTCTATAGTTGTGCGTAAGTGTTTTTGTGAAGTCCTAGTGTGCTGAGACTGTGGTGCAATGTGTGAGGCACCAGACCAGTGGCGAACAGGACGATGGGTACAACACGTACTCGATCCTGCCTCCACTGCTTCTGGAGCTCGTGTGCTAGATCAGTGTATTTACTGATCTTGTCTGCGTGAGTTTTCTGCATGTTCTTGCTGATAGGCACTGCAATATCAATTAGATAGGTCTGTTTGTTGACCTTATCAACAAGTGTGATGTCTGGTCTGTTGTGATGTATGGTTTTGTCTGTGTGAATGGGGCGGTCCCAGTATAGTTTATATGAGGGTGACTCTAATACGCTTTGTGGTATGTACTTGTAGTACGGGACCATGCTCTTAATAAGTGAATGTTTGTGTGCTAGTTGTTGATGAACGATCGACGCTACCTGATTGTGTCGGTGGAGATAGTTTGTTTGAGAGAGAAGGGGACAGCCTGATATTACATGGTCGATCGTCTCATGCGTAGTGTGGCATTTCCTGCATTTGTCGTCATGTGTGTTTGCATCGTGTAGAATGTGTTTCTTGTAGTTGCGTGTGGAGATGACTTGGTCCTGTATTGCGATCATGAACCCTTCGGTCTCCCCAAACAGCTCACCACTCGTCAGCCATCTGTTCGACGCTTCCATGTCGACATGAGGCTGGCTGAGTTCGTGATGATGTCTGCCATGGAGTTCCTTACGAGCCCATGATTCACGCAGCTGCTGAGTGTGGGTGTCAGGGGTGGTGAGTGTTGGAGAAGAGTTTTCGAGGTTCAGGGGTGTGAGGTGTGAGTCAGCCTTGACAATGGCTGAGTGAAGTGAGGAGTCTTCTGCTCTTTGGTGGAAATGTTCCCTAAGTGTATGTACTTGTTTTTCGTGTAGGGTGATGAGGTTGATGAGTCCTCGGCCTCCCTCCTTGCGGGGAAGAGTCATCCTTTCCGTAGCGAACTTGGGGTGGTGCATATTGCGTTTCGTGAATGTAGTGCGTGTTGCGCGTTGTAGTGCTTCGAGTTCGGTGTTTGTCCATGGAATTATGCCGAACGAATATGTTAGTGTGGGAATGGCAAAAGTGTTGATAGCTTTAATTTTATTTCTGGCGTTGAGTTGTGTTTTGAGGATTTTGTGAACTCGAGCAAGGTATGTGTTCTTCAGTGCATTTTTGATGTTTGCGTTGTCAATGACGAGCGCTTGCTGGAAGCCCAGGTACTTGTAGGTCTCTGCCTGTTCCATGGATTGGATGGCCAAACCATTGTCCAGTTCAAAACCCTCCAAATTCGAAGTCTTCCCACGTATTATGTGTAACTTGCGGCATTTGTCGATTCCAAATTCCATCCCAATGTGAACTGTGAACTGTGTGGTGGCTTGTAGTAAATTAGTAAGTTGTGCATTGTTTGTGGCATAGAGTTTAATGTCATCCATGTAGAGTAAGTGTATGATTTTATATGGTGTCACAGTGCCTGTGGTAAGCCTATAACCGTGTTTTATGTTATCTAGTATATGGCTCAGTGGATTCAAGGCGAGGCAGAACCAAAGAGGACTCAAGGAGTCTCCCTGGAAAATACCTCTCCTTATGGGAATGGGATCTGTAGTGATGGAGGTGTTAGAGGTGCGTAGGTGTAATGTTGTGTTCCAACTCTTCATCGTGGCAGCTAAGAATGCCGTGATCTTGGGGTGTATTTTGTAGATATGAAGAGTGTGTAGGAGCCAGTGTAGAATGAGGGACAGAATCAAATGCCTTCTTGTAATCGATGTATGCGATATGTAAGTTCCTATTCTTGGCGCATGCCTGGCGCAGGATTACCGAGTCAATAAGGAGTTGCTCCTTACAACCCTGGGAATTCCTGCGACAGCCCTTCTGCTGTTCGGAAAGAATGTTATATGTCTCGATGTGTGTATAGATCTTGTCTGCGAGGCAGGAGGTGAGGAGTTTGTAAAGTGTGGGGAGGCAAGTGATTGGGCGGTAGTTTGCAGGTTGCGCTGTTTCAGTGTTCTTGCTCTTTTGGTATGTGACACCCTGTGTGAGGAAACGAGGCATATGGTCTGGGTGTTGGATTATGTCAGTGAGTGTAAGCGCTAGTTTTCCATGCAGGGACGTGAACCTCTTGATCCAGAAGTTCTGGACTCCGTCTGCACCAGGAGCCTTCCAGTTGTGTGCATGTTTTAGTGCTGTCTGTATGTCTGCGAGAGTAATCTCATGGAAGGACATGCAGGGTAAGTGTTCAATGAGTTGCTGTTCCTCTGTGATCCATGGTGCTTTATCATTGTGGGGGATAGGGTTTGACCACAGAGACGACCAGTATTCATGTAAAGCCTCGCTGTTGGGAGTGTTTGTGTTAGTTGTAGTAGAGGAAGATGTAAGGGATCTGTAGAATTTTTTCTCATTGTATTGGAAAGTGTTGTTCTGTTGTTTGCGCAGAGTGCACTGTTTGTATCTTTGTAATCTTTTTGCAAGTGCACTGAGTTTTTGTTTTAGTGTGTCGAGATGTTCCTGAACCTGGTTATGATGATTTGAATGTGAAGGGCGAGTATTTATGTGCTTGAATATCTTTCTAACCTGGGACATAAGTTTCTTTGTTTTGTTTCCTGCACAGTATTGTGTGAGCCTGGCTATGTCTCCTCTAAGGTCGCTGATGCGGCCCTCAAGGCGACATCTCCAAGGGGGGATGTATTCTTGTGTCCGTGCAGTGGGAGGTATGTTGTGTTGTTTGATTCCAAGTGCCCGAATGGTTCCCTGTGCGGCACAGTAGTGTTGAATGTATGTCTTCTAATGTTTGGATGTTGTCAAGGTGTTGTGGGATAGTGTGTGTGTTGAGATGGTTTACGACTGTGGCGAGTTGTTTTGATGTGTGTACTTTGGGGAGTGGCGGCCTGAGTGTGGGGTCTGTGCCTGTGTATTGTGCGAGTGCAGTGAAGAAATGATCATGAGCTGCACGTAATATTTCATTAGTTGTATTGTTGGGGCATGTGTACTGAGGGGTAGAGATTGTTTCTGTGTTTTCCATAATGGTGTCTTCTGGTGGGTTGTGGTTTGGTGTCCTGTGGTTGGATTCAGCGAC
>JAFIDM010002131.1:105571538-105606697 GCA_023159025.1 Thereuonema tuberculata
TTTTCTTGTTGTAATGAGTCCCCACTATTTTGTAATTCTTCTTTTAACTGTTTCTTCTTCTTCCATGGAAAGATACATTTTGCTCTGACCAAATAATGGTCCGTTCCACATTCTGCCCCTCTATATGCCCTTATATCCTGTAAAACTTGGTAAACTTGGCTTTTCAAATAACCCCATAATGAAAGATCGTCGGGGGCGGGGGCGGGGGCGGGGGCGGGGGATGGTGGTTCCCAAGCATTGGAAAACCTTCGAGAAATTACTCTTTCCTCACCAAACTTTCCTCATCCGCAATTTTGTGTAGCTATATTCGCGAAATATGTGATGAAGTCCCACCCACATTTCACGCACACTAAGTTTATGAAATCTAAGTGCTTGCAAAGCCGGAAAAGTCGTGCTGCGGAGGTCTGTGTAAAGTGATCCATTCACCGATCGGGCACAGGACGTTGAGGCGTGATCTCAAAGAAAATGGTCCGATTATAAAGTTTGCGGTGAATCTGCACCATTCAGTTACACAGTCCGAGTGGAAGGATTCATTCAGACATGTCAGACCCACAATGAGCAGTGATTCACCACTCGTTGTAAGAAAAAATGCGCTTCATCGGTCTATAAGACTTTCGAAGGCCAAATGTCGTCGAACTGCATCCTTTCAACAAATCGCAAAACGAAGTGGAACGCTGTTCAGGGTCATGTGGTTTCATCTCCCTCTGAAATTTATAAGGATACCATTTCTGAATGAACTTTAGAATTATTCCATTTATTTCACATCTACGTACTAATAATTCTTACACCTGTTTATTTCAAATCAATTTAATGTTTATTTTTTTTCATTTCTACCTGAACTGAGTCTTTAGGTTTTTATTTCAGTGGCAACAAGAGATACTTGCTCTTAATACAGAAATTAAAATAAGAACAAATACAAGAAATACTGACGGAATTAAAACATTTCTCACCGGAAATTCAACATCTCCTTTAAAATCTGCAGGATTTCAATTAGATATCCGGAATATGAAATGGTTCCGTTTCTGTTTTCGATTATAACGAACGGAGGAGTCTAAAAATAGAAAATAAAACAAATTCCTCAAAGAATTCAAAGCCATTTTTAATTCAAATTTCTTCCTTAAAATTATTTTTATTTTAAAATTGGAAAAACAACCGATTCGGAAAAAATCTTCATTTTATTTTGTTTTAATAATCGCTGAATATAAAGAGTAAAAATTTCCCATCATCAGATAAGGATTAATGAAATCCATGAGATAGTGATTACTTAAATTACTTCAATTCTATTAAATTTAATCGTAGGAAAATGAGCGCAAATCAGTGGTTTGATAAAAGGATTAATATCCACTGTTAGTTTAGATTCCAATGCTTTTCATTGAGAATCTTTGTCGCCTAAATGTGCTAATTTTTCGACAAGAATCCAACCAGAAAAACATTCAAATCTAAAAGTTAGTTAGTCTTGTCCTTAAATGAACTTGCAGACCAATTTTTAAGAAGATTGATTCAAATGATATTACGGATACACACAAATACACAATCAAATGATTGATTTGATAAGCTCACTTTACTAGGAAATGGAACGTATCAAATAGTGATAATTAGCTATAAATACTTTCCTTTCCTACTACAACAGCAACTTTCAATTAGATAAATTGATAACAAAAAAAAATAAAATAAAACAAAAAATCAAAACCGTCATGTTCTTATACAGTCCTGTATTTTAATGAAAATAAATGTAAAATATTATGGTTTAATTCAAAAAGAGCTAGTTTTTAATTCTTGACTGAGTATTTGAAGTGTTTCTATTTGAAGTGAAAATTTGTGTTGACTGTTTGCCTGTAAACGTATCAGGCTAAAAATGGCTTTCCATAAAATTTACTACCATAATAGTTACGGTCCAACTTAAAATAGGAGCGCCTTCGAAGTTGACGCTGTGTGAGCTGAGCTCAGACTCAACTACCCAATGGATGTATCTAGCAAAGAAAAAGAAAAGTCGGCGTCAACTGGAGAAGACAGCACAGTTCTAGAGATGTAGCACGGTTCCCCTCTCGCGTAAGAAGAGAGTCCTTAACTAAACACTCATATTCAGGGCCGTCGCGTGGGCGGGGCGCCGCGGCAACGGCAAAAGGAGATTCCGTATTTTTTTTTTTTGGTTGTTGAATTGGAGATTGAGGGGGCGCCTGACGAAATCTTGCCCCGGGCGCCAACAAACCACGCGACGGCCCTGCTCATATTAATAACTCTTTGCTAAGACTTTATATTATGAATTAAATATAAAAGTGATTTTAATAACATCCTCCCACAATTAATTTATTAATTTAGATAATGCACGGATTTTATTCCAAAAATGAAATCTCTTCAAACGATAAAATCTGCCAAACATTACTTCGAGGTCACTACAATGAACGACACGGGATCCTATATTGATTAAACACATAAACATTTCCTTTAATAACTTCAGCAACAGAGAATATTTATAAATAAAACTGGAGCTATTATAAAATATTAAAACTAAATATACTTAATTATATTCATATCCGAATTTATTACTTGATGCAAACTTATCCATTCGAGTGATCGGGTCATTAAAATGTCGTCTTCTTAATTGATACCGAGTTTATTATACCTTAAATACTAGTATGATAAACATTGGTATTAATAAACATTATTGTACGTATTTCCGATAATTGTTTGGATTTATATAATTACTAGATTTTCTATTTTTTATGTATACAGTCGGACCTCTATTTAACGAACCTCTATTTTGCGAATTTCTCTATTTAGCGAACTTTTCTTTGGAACCGAGAACATTTTGCTAATTTCTTCGTAGAATAACCTCCAAATAGCGAAGTGCATTTTCTATTTAACGAACTTTTACGAGGATACAGCTGAGGGAAAAAGAAGAAATTTTGATGATGTGCGATTGATGATTATCTTTCACTTGATTTTGAAGTTGAGACCTCGGAAACACTAACTGAATCGGATATTTTGGACAGTGTGAAAAATAAAAACAAATCAGCAATGAATTGCGATGAAGATGAAGATGATGAAAATGGAAATGATCATAATGCAGAAATAAAAAAAAAACCTTCGTATGATGAAATGCTAAAATCATTTCAAACAATCCGATGCGGATAACAATTTGAAGAAAATATTGAAGGGGTTTTTGGTGCATTGCAAAGATGCGACACATACTATGAGCGAAAACACTTTAGACTTTATTAGTAAAATTTAAGTACGCATGTGATAATGTATGCTTTAGGTCATTAAAATTATTGCTTTTTTAATAATATTTATTGTTTATGTATTTTAAATCTGTTTTATGTAGTTTAAAGTAATTTTAAAAGGTGAATCTCTATTTAACGAATTTTCCATATAACGAACTTTTTTTCGGGATTTAGCGACTTCGTTAAATAGAGGTCCGACTGTACATTTTTAGTAAAAAAAAAATATACGAAATCTAATTTTAATAAACTACCCCTGTTTTTAGGCTTCCGAAAGACGCCCTATATCCCCGGTTTGTCTGTCTGTGAACACATATCCCACAATGCGTTCGCAACGGCTTCTGTTAGCTTAGTTGAAGGTGGCCTGTTAGCTCAGTTGGTTAGCGCGTCGTGCTAATAACACGAAGGTCGTGTGTTCGATCCCCTAATAGGATTTTTTTTTTAATCATTATTAGGAATTCAGTATATTCACAAGGTTTGAGTTAAGAATGACGATTATTCCATATAAATAGGGGTGGGTAAGATATCAAACAGACTCGAACGAGCATTTTCTAGACCACCCCGGCGCAGTCTATTCTAAAGTAAAGGTGACTCAGAATCCGTTGCGAAGCACTGAGTGGTTTACTAATCACTATCGCTACCTTGTTTTTTTTTTAACTGAACTCATTACGAAACCGAAGTCTTACGTTCAATGTGGCTACTGTCAGTGTTTCTCCTTCTAAGTCTGTCATTGCGTGGGAGGAAGTCACTTGGATTCCATCTGTGGGATTCCAAATAGCAATTCGATGCAACTGAGGGGTTTTCTTTCTCTTACGTTTAAGAACTTCATAAATTTCAAAATCTATCTTTCTTTTACTTTCCACAGAATTCTATTCCAAATAAACAAATAAATGAATTAAAATTAAAAATCTGAATTAATCAAACAATTTAACATTTTAGAGCACAAAGTTCCTGAAAGAATTTAAAGCCTACTTTCCTTCAAATGTTATTTCTTAAAATTTCCTTATTATTTTCCTTGTTTTTTAAATTTTGATATAAATCACAGGGTGTTGATAACTGAAGTTCACATTTCGAAAGGCTGTAACTGAGAACCAATCAGCGGAACGACTTCATATTTCATTTTGTTCAAATTTTCAAATATTGTTCGGCTTAAAAAAAAAAAAAAAATTACTTCCGAAGGTGGCCGCTAGGGCGATACTTGGCGCTGCAATATTGTAGTGGATAATGCAAATGACAATTGCACATGTCGTAACATGTGATTGAAAAGTGCTACAATAGCAGACAGTGAGGAATGCGTCACTTCATTGCGACAATGTTACCAAAAGGATCGAATACTTCTTGTGAAGCTGTTTATCAAAACAACAACTCTGTCTAAACAGCATTGCGAAAATTTAGGGCAGTCAAGAAACTAAAAACTGGCGCTATGACCGCAAATGATGTTCGAAGAAAGATATTTCAAGAGACAGGTGAAGCCTGTCAGAGAATGGAAAACCGTCGACCAGCAGACAGTTGAGGATGTAGCCGTAACGGTAGAGGAAGAAAGGATGGTATGTATCATGGGAAGCAGCAGCGTGTTGCACGGTCATTAGACAAATCCGTAAAAACTGTTCACAAAGTTCTACGACACATTTTACTCTGGTGTCCCTACGAGATCTTCAGCGTTCAGCAATTATTGACACCCGACAGAGTTACACGTGAAACAGTTGCCCTGCAGTTTCTTGCTTGAACTGAAATGGAAGCCGACTGGCCACGGAACATTTTGTGGACTGATGAAGCTCATCTACATGGTTATGGGATAACTAATGGCCACCAACAGATATGGTGGGGGGGGGGGGGATATTTTGGCAATGTATTTTATATCTGTAAAATTCCATAAAATAAGTAAAATAAAATGATAATAAATAAAATTTATCATTTTCTAAATACTTGTTAGTTCTCTTAAGAGTAAGAACTGATATGAATTACATTAATTTTCAAATTCCAGGCGGAGTGTCTTGCCCTTAGCACAACTGCAGAATTTGGGCACCTGTTAACAGTCAGTTGTCACTTCATTCATCAAAGGTCATCGTTTGGTTTGGTTTCAAATCCCATTCATCGTCGGGCCTTTCGTTTTCGAAGAGCTCAGTCCAGAGGATTCCGTAACCTGTACAGTTACTGGCCAGCGTTATGCATCTCTGTTAATCAACCAGGTGATTTCCACACTTCAAGATGCAACGGTTTTAATGCAGGACGGTGCCCACCTCACATCGCCACCCATGTTAAGCGATTGCTTCTGGCTACTTTTACTAACGACAGAATTTCAGCCGCCTTTATCGTAGAACTTGGCCAGCACGTTCGCCGAATCTCAACACCTGCGACTTTCGGCTGTGATGGTGCCCTATATCGCTCTAGCGGCCACCTTCAGAAGTATTTTTTTTTTTATTTTTTGGGGGCCCAAACAAAATTCCATCGCTGCGGACATTCTCATGTGAAATCGTTCTGCTGATTGGTTCTCATGTTACAGTCTTTCGAAATATGATCACTTTGTGTGTAATACAAACATTACACTTTCCCATTTTCTTAAAAAAAAATATTTCAATTGACATTATTTCCTTAAATTACCTAAAAAAATAAAATATTAATTTTTTTAAAAAACTTGTGTTAATGTCGTACTTGGCATAATTTTCCTTTTATTTAACAATTTAAAATAAAAAATAATATATTAAATAAAGATACATTTCAATAAAAATAAAATGAAAATTAAGAATTAAAAATTAATTCCATGCTTGGTATAATATTCTTTATTTTTCCACAATTTTAATATTTAAAATTAAATACTTTTAAATAAATTAAATTATAATTCTGTTCTAGGCAGAATGTTTTTTTTAAACAATTATTGACCACTTCAGGATAGGCGGGGCTTCGTAGTTCCAAAATATCCCCCCAGTCTACTTTTTGGCTTGTGGGATAAACAAAGCCATGTGCTTCGTTTTAACCCTAGTAGATTTAGAGGCTGAACTAAAAGATTTGATTTGGATGCAACGATTGGAAGCCTTCCAAAATTTTCAGATTGGATGTAGAGTTGATTATCGCCTATTGAAGAAGATGACAGCAATATATTTTCAACGAAAGATATAATTTAATGGATCACTTGAGGATAGGCGGGGCTACGTAGTTACAACATATCCCACCAGGCTACTGCTTCGCATGTGGGATAAACAAAGCCATGTGCTTTGTTTTAACCGGTGTAGATATAGAGGAATTATTATATTAAAGAAGGATATTCCAAGCGTTTTTACAGAATTATTACGATAAGGATCTGCACAGTATTGAACCATCCGTCTTGAAATATCAAAAATCGACGATTTTTTAAGTAATTGAAAGTTATATATTTGTTTATCCCATAAGCTCTCGCCGCATATGCTTACACGTCATACGTGACATCGATAGAGGCGTAAACCTCAAGTGGTCCATTCCTTTAAGCAAAAGAAGAATTTCGCTTAAAATATTCTCTCCTCCTTTCAAATAAATAAATAAAGAAGCGAAAGCAAATATTAATTAGCGCATTGATACAACAATTGTGATAAGGTCTAATAGTTGTTATTTTTCTTCCAATCACATTCGATAGAAAAAGAGTATTCGTAAACTAACAATTACCGTTTTATTTGGAACTGAAAGAACTGTCAGAGGTTTGACCAAACTTTGACAAATGGAATGAAGCTGATGCTGACGAATGGGTTTAGCAAATGAATTGAAGTCCTCTAATACTTCTCTCGATTTGTGAAAAGATATATCCTAGAAAGACAATGACGAACTATTCTCAGTAATGATATTAAAAACAAACATGGTGTTTTCTGAAAGAATTTAAAGACAAATACGAAAAACCTACATTATATATTCCAATAACTGCGAAATATAAACAGTGTAAATTTCCTTTTATTTATACTGTAATGAAAAATTAATTAAATTCTCATTACTTACATTGGATCAATTTTTAATCACCATGTGCAATTTAATGGATTAGTTAAAATGATTAACATTCACTTTTTTATACTTCGACAGAAATTTATTGTTTGTATTCCAATGTTATCGAGGTAACTTCTGAACACGATCCCTTTGGAAAAAGAGTTCAAACAGACTCAAATATGCAAACCAAAATTCAAGAATATTTATCCAGCGGTTAAACGAAGACCGACACACACTCACAGACTGAGTGAGTGGATAAATCTCACTTTCCTAAGAAACTAGCTAAAAATATTTATTTCAATTGCATCCAACCCAAGAAACTAAATCAAAATTATTTTATTCCCTGTTAATGTACGAGGTAGTTCGTCATAAATTGTAGAATGGATTTTTAACTTTAAATTTTGGTGAATTTATTACTTTTTTTTTTTTTTTTTTTTTTTAGAAATAAATCATTCCAAATATGTGAACAATTGAAATTGGTAGAACCCAACATCTTATATTATGAAAATGTTATTCTGTCTGTCATAAGACTAAGTTTTTCCATTTTTGTGACCAAACTAAAAGAGATACATTCGTCATGGAAATGGATAAAATGTAGATCTTTTTAAGACAAACAAAATGCTATAAAAATATTTCGAAAAAAATTTTTGGTTTCCAAGATGGCGCCTTTTAAAAGGTCAAATTTTGACTTTTTCTCAATTTAAACGAAAAGTATAAAACTTGGAAGAGAACATTATATTGAGGAAATGTTGATATTTGAAAGTTCTATCGAACGATATATCAGTCATTAACAAACGTTTCTGCGCTTGCAAAATTGTGAAAAATTTCTTGTTGGCTATTGTGAGAAGTATGTGAAGGCACGTAAAAATAAAAATTCTTAAAATTTTCCAAATTGAAAAATAACAGTTGAATTCTTAACTCACTCACACCATCTGGAATGCCACCTCATATTCTTAACATAAAAGTTTTAATGAGAGTCAAATTGATAAGAAATTTAAATCCGAAGAAGGGTTTGTGTAATGGAACAAGGCTAATTGTAATTTCATGTCATCAACATTTACTTTGTGCAAAACTCATCAATGAATCCCACAAAAATGAATTAGTAACAATTCCAAGAACTGACTTGAAACCAAACGATTCAAATTTGGCTTTCATTCTCAAACGTAGACAATTTCCAATAATTCCTGCATTCGCCACGACAATTAACAAATCACGAAGTCAAACATTTGATCATGTTGGAATAATTTTGAATGAGTCTGTTTTTTCCTCATGGACAATTATGCGTCGCATTGTCGAGATCAAGAAATAAGCAAAATGTTAAATTACAAATTACTAAAACGTCGGAGCAACGAAATCTTTTGAAAAATGATTCAAGAATTTTCACAAAAAATGTTATCTATCATGAAATTTTGTAATAAAACATAAAATGTTTCGTTATCAAAAAATGTGTTTGATTTTTTTCATTCAAATCACAGACAAAATAGCTTTTTTAAATTTGAAATGCAGTAAAACCCCGTTATTATGCTCCCGCTTACAGCACTATCCCGTTCTTTACGCTCCTTTCATACGGTCCCTGGAATTTTCTATGTAACTCTGTATACTTTTACCCTCTTATAACGCTTCAAATCCCGCTTGTAGCGCTTTTTTTTATATCGGAAATTTTATATCGAAAAGAAATGTAACACTGTAAAGATTCTTTTCTTTCCCTGGTAGGAGGGAATCTTTGAACTCTTTGAAGTGCGGGTCTGTGATACAGTGAGTTATTGCAAAATGTCGAACGGAAATCCCTTTCTATAAGTGAAAAATTGCAAATTCTCCGTAAGTACGACGAGAATTCTACAACTAAGTCAGAAGGATTTCGCAGAATCTCTAGGAATTCCCTCATCCAGTCTGAGAACAATAATAAAAAATAAAAATGGAATTACCAATGCAGCGAAGGGTGGTTGCAAACGTAAAAAATAAAGTGTAGAAAATATGAAAATGTCGAGGAAATTCTAATTGAACGGATTCATCAGTCCCGTGATGCATTAGTGCCATTAAGTGACCCAATCATTCAAGGAAAGGGCGTGAAATAGCAGGCAGTGCAATATCTGCAGTTAGAAATCGAGCGGAGCGCAGCGAAGCGAGGGAAATTTCTTATAAAAAGAAAAGTCTTGACTCACTCACTGACTGACTCATCAACTTCAGCCCAAACCCTTGTACCTAGAAAGCTGAATTTTTGCACGGAATTCAGCCACAACGGGCTGGGAAGTCGTATATTCTCCGATCTCAATATTTATTTGCTAATAGTTTTTTTTTTTGTTTTTTTGTTTTTTTTTTAATGCTATATATGCAAGGGTTCCGGAGCGAAGCGACGGTACCCGGCTAGTATTGGGAAGAATTAATAAAAAAATATTTGAACTTTGAATTCTCAGAGTCTTCTTTTTCCTAGGAAAGTGAGGTTCATCAAATCATTGAGTCTGTGTGCGTGTATATCTCCCTCTAATACCTTTTGAACAACTGATTGGATCTTCTTGAAGTTTGATATGCATATTTAAGGCTCTTCAAAAGACGAGCTCATTTTTGTAATAAAATCATATACGTGCGTTGCTGAAATTATAGTAATAAAAAAGGTTATAAACGTTAAAATGTATTTAAAAAGGCTAAAATTATTACATATTTCAAGCCCGCACGTGGATAAAACATGTTGTAGCTAATTTTTATATTTGAAACTTTTTCTGTATAGTGTCCTTGTCAAGAAATTAGCAGAAGAAAGCAACAAAATTCCCTAGAAAATCATTTAAACTGAAACATTGTTATCTAAAATGTTTATTAATCCTTTTAATAATCCACTCATTTGTGCGTGCTATGATAAAATGGAAATTAATCAAATTTTATGATCAATTATAAATTATGTATTGGTGGGTCCAGTAGCCGAATGGGTAAGGGCGCTTGGCTACGGGTTGGAAGTAGTGGGTTCGATCCCAGACCTCGGCGGAGGGCGGGAGTTTTTCATGCTCCATTCTCTTCGTAGGGTATACCCAGCCATCTGTAGAATGGGTACCGGGTTTCTTTCCCGGGAGTTAAAGGCGGGCACCCGACCTCAACTTAGACCCGTTGGTCACGAAGCGCCGGAAGCCTTACCTCCTGCGACCCCAACGACTTGCATCGTGGGTTACTTTAACTTCATTTAATAATTTTTTTTCCGAAAAATGGAAAATTTCTTTGGTTGTTTTAAGCAGATTTAAAAAATAAAAATGAGATTTTTTTGTTTCGTTTTCATGACTTCAAAAAAAAAAATGTAAACAAAAAAATTTAAGAATAATATTCAAAGGAAAGTATATTTTAAGTTCTTAAAAAACTTCTTGTGCTTTTAGTGACTACATTAAATGTTTTCCTGGAGTTTTTGCTGCTAATGAATTCTATCAGTTGCTTTTCATTTGAATGAAAAGAGAAACAGATCATGTGACCTCATCTAATTGAAAATATTCATGATACAAGCAAGTATTGTAAAAAAATATCAAAAATATTTACGGCTTCACAAATTAATAACACATGACAATATATTACAATATCATTTTATATTTATATCATTTCTATAATAAATCTTATAATACAATAAAAATTGTCTGTTTAATATCTGTTTAAAATACATTATATAATTTACAGTTTTGTTTTTTTTCTTCACTTTTTAAATACTTAATTATGTAGGTGAGAAATTTACCCAAGAAATAATATTAATCAATCTTTTTATATTTATATGTTTTTTTTTTACCATACATCACATAAATATTTAGAACCAACTGATAAAGGAAACTTTACTTTATTTATACTCTCTCTAGCTAATCTGAATTTTAGAGCGTAATGTATGAAGAGACAAAAAAATAAATAAGTAAAATAAAATAATAGACGCTTTAGACAGAGAAAGAAGATATCTTACTAAAGGAATTGAGATATTTATTTAATATTAATAAATTTATTTTTGAGAGGTTTTGAAATAAATAAAGAGCACTTTAGATAAAAAAGAATAAAACAATCAATTGAACTATCTGCCATAGAAAACTCTAAACCGATAAATAACGATATCTATTATGAATCTGTAGTTAATGAATAATTTCAAGCTAAAATAAAATAAATAAATGAGAGGAGGATAAAGAATTGTTTCAAAGCTAAACGCTGAAAAAAAGACAACATCAGTGATTTGTTACTTCAATGTTCAAAATATCAAAAAGTCAAGATTTAGTTTTATTTTCTTATTTACCGTTGAATCCACGTCTTTCAGGAGATACACTTCGCTATCTCGACGTATTTTATTTAACAGCTGTTGAACTTTCCATGAAATAGAACCATGAAAAAACCAATGGAAATTATTTGTAAATAAATTCATCTGTAAAGCCTGAAAGTAAAAAAAAAAAGCTTTATTAGAATTATATATTATAAATATGTTAAATGAAAAATAATCACAATTGTTCAAAGAATAAAGAAAGATTTCAGCAAATCTATCGCCATACATTTGTAGAAACACCGTTTTAGACGTGCCATTTGTGTAGGATATATCGATGGCAATGTAAGGCTGGATTGCCAGTGAATAAAAAGTTTTAAAACTCGACCTTACACTTTCCATATCGACTTCCATCAGACAGAAAATTTACAATTGGCAATTACGTCATACCTGTTAGTTTACAATGTTTTTAAGTTTACAATGTTTATAAGTAGTTTAGATTAATTCAGTAACGGTAATGTTTTGATAAGTTTTGTACTAATAGAAACTGAAAGTAATGTATTAATTGAAACTGAAAGTAATCTACAGCGCTTAGTTAAAAGAAAAGAAAAAGTAGTTCAGAAAAAGTGACGCTGCTGTATTGTGTTCTCTATGATGGCGATCTCTTTGCAGTAAAAAATTCATGTCAAGCAAAAGTGTAGTTTCTTCATTTTTAACTCACATTTTAACTCACTCTGCTTAGGATTCCAACAATACCTACATTTTATTTACGAAAATAAACTTTGATTTTTATAAAAAAATCATTTATTCAATGCATCGAATAGGCAATAGAATGTTTTTAATTAATTAAAACATGAAGTATTTCATTTTTACAATTATTTGTATTTCTTTGTTTTCAGTTTCTATATTTCTCGTTAACTCTCGACGAACGACGATATGTTTTCGAGATTTCAACAGCCCGTCGCTTCAAATTTTGAGGCCGGAAATTCTGTTGTGATTTAGGTTAATAATGTAGCTTTCTCTGAAAGCATCAGCGGAAACATAGGAAAAAGACGACCTTTGTTCGTGAAAATCAATTTTTTAGTCAGTAATTTCGAATAAACACATACAAATCTATTCGACTTAAGTTCTTAAATTCGCCAACAGGAGCGCTGATGATGACTCCTAAGAAATGGCATGCCATCTCTTTGAAATTAAAACCTGTTCTCAATTAGAACAGCAGAGACAATATGCTTTGCATCACCCAAGGCCCGCCGATGGCATACAGATTGCCTCCTGAAATGATACATCTAAAACGGCCTTTAGATACACGATCATCGCGTAATGGGGATTTAGCATTCAGCGCTTGGGGAGGAGGGAATGGGAGGACAGATCTAAATAATCGTGGTCATATTTTTAGTAGGACCACAGATAAGCATCGCACTAATTTGAAATAAATCCGTCAAGCCGATTAAGCTAGAAATTTCTGGAATCAGTTCTGAAGTATAAAAGAAGCGGAGACTAAAATAAACATGACTATATTAGTTGAACATAAATAAGAAAAGTATTAAATTTTATGGTAATCCGTCTAGCAGTTTTAGTGTGATGCGAATACAAATGGACAAGCAAATGGAACAGACAAACAGAAAAAGGAGAATAGTAAACCTTCGTAAGCTCAATCAATTATTAAAGAAGGATATTAATTTTATACATAGATTGGCAAAAAAATTACAAATCTTTATTAACGCGGAGTCAGTCTCGTTTATTGCGAATAACATTAATTCTAACAGATATGTCAGATGGTTTAAGTCCAAAAAATATTGCGCAATTACGTTGATGGAAGAGGACTTCGACACCCTAAAACCTTTTCCAACAGTTCCCACACATGCTCGATGGGATTCATGTTTGGAGACAATGTAGGCCAGGGAACATGACGGAAGTCTTACTCTGGCTCAGAAAATCATTCTTGGTCACCTCCATCACGATGAACATCAACATTTTCTTCCATAAAAAGACCATCACATTCTGAGTAAAAATGTAACATTGTACGGTGCACGGCAAGAAATCACTATGATACTCAACATATTCCTTGCATAATCTCTTATCTCCACTGATATGAATACATCGATGTAGATGATAAGTTACTATCATTTCTTGTCGCGCACTCTTGTATCTTAAGGCTGCTTTATACATTTGCGAAACTGGCCTATATGTGCCAGAGAACTTGCTATATGCAATCACAGCTTTGTGAAAATACGTCGTTTTACACATGACAGTAAACTTCTAGTGATAAGTCTCGTTTTACTCTCGTTGATATCACGATTCAAAAAGCTGTGGCGGCGAAGCTACAAAGAAGTTGGTTTACAGCTTTAGTTTTGCTATTAATTCGCAATCATCTTAAAGCAGCGATAAAGAAAAAGAAAAAAGATTCCGGAAAAAGAGAAGATGGTGGATGTAGCCCTTGATTGAAACCTCAAGAACTATCCAGATTCCGGCGTGAAGTTTTCGCAGTCGTAGTTTTTCAAATAAATATTTCTCTTCGCTAGGCGCGCTGGTGTCGAGTTTTGCCTCTTAAAATTTACCTGAAATTACCCTCTTTGGAATAAGTGGCAGGTTTTCGAACTATGAGTTTTCGAGCAGCTTGTCATTTTTCAGGCAAGTTTCGAGAACGTGTAAAGCATCCATTAAAGCTACATACATTAAAGCTTCGTAATACATATATATTAAACAAAAAAAAAGAACAAAATAGACGAGGTTGCTACAACGATGAACACTGTCTGGCCACTTTATCAGATACATCTACCTACTAGCGTGTTGGGCCTCATTTAGCCTTCAAAACAGCCTGAATTCGTCGAGACATGGATTCCACAAGATGCTAAAAACAATGTTGAGGTTTTATGTACCATGCAGACATGAGTGTATCACGCAGTTCCTGAAGATTTGATGGAGGTGTAGACCTGGAGCAAAAAGCCCGTTCCAGCTCATCCTACAAATTTTCAATCGGGCTAAGATCCTGGGACTCAGCGTGCTACTGCAGCAAGGAAAAGTCATCGTTATGTTCCTCAATCTATCCCATTGTGATGAGGGCTTTGTGGATTGGCGCATTATCCTGCTGGAAGTAGCCATCTGCATGAGGATAAACTGTTAACATGTACGGTTGCACTTGATCAGCTACGATGTTTAAGTACGCTCTACCATCGTAACGTGCCTTTCAGATCAATGGACCCAACATGTGCCAGGAAGACATCCCCCACATCACGACACTGCCCCCACCAGCTTGAAGAGTTGAGAGAGACAGCATTTGTGCACAGCAGGGGTATACCTAATGGACAGTGTATATAAAAATAATGAATACTGCCCAAGCGATAAAGACTGGATTGGCACACTGCCAAAATAATGGAACAAGCCGAAGTGGAGAATTACATTCTAAAAGTTTATTATACATGTATTTCTTATTCTGTGTGTGTGTATTTTATTCTTGCATTAATTTTAAACTGAATTTTGTGCAGTAATTTTTTACTTTATGCATCTCTCCGATATACGTCGTTTGTTTCTGTTCTTGTCGGCACATACTCATCTCCCCTATTTTCACGCCGAGAAAGAGGTGGCAGCGACCAGTAAATCACGTGAGCAGTCTCTTTCGTCTGGCTAAGCAGTAAATATTGTTTTTTTAGGGAAAATGTATTTTTCTAACTTTTTTCTGTTTGATTAAATTCATGAGATCATCTCATTTCGTTTTGGATCATTACAACATGATTACTTTTCAGAACAGGGAACTGTATGATTCTGCTTCTTTTTTTTTTCTTTTCCCTTCTTTACTCTGTTATTGTTTCTTTCCTTTAGAAAGGTAACTGTTCTCCCATCGGAGCTTCTCATATAAACCCGTGACCCCTTTTACGTAAATGTACCTGTCCCAATTGGGTCAACTGTTGAACAAAATGCGAAACGAGTATTTAGTCAATGAATACAATTAGCTACTTATGAGGCATTAATTTAAATTAATAAAATTAAAAGTATATTTTAATTTTATTTTCTAAATTAAAAGTACTAGTACACCTGCACTTACGACATGTTATGTTCAGATCACAGTCACAACTCGAAGTAGTGCCTAGCAGTGGCGTACCTAGGGGGCGGCGGTGGGTGCGGTCCGCACCGGGCGGCACATATTTTGGAGCGGCATTTTTTTAATTTAGTTTTAGTTGTAATAAAACAACTTGTTCACTTCAGAAGTTAACTATAATAAGTTTACTATTCAGAAGTTTACTATTACTTCGTAATTCATAATTTCTAGGAATTATGAATTACTATATGATTTCGCATATTTTTCCTTATATTACGCTTATCCAATTGAAGAAATGTTTAAATAATTTAAATTCGTCTATTTTACTGAAAATTATTAAGATTTACGACAAGAATATGAAAATATTCAAATTTCTCCATTAACCCTTTATCTCCCAGCGTCATTAGCTTTAAAATGAATAGTGTAGTTAACATTTTTGCATGTGGAAAACCAAGGAAAATGGTTTTAACAAATGGTTGAAACTTAACCCCAAAATAAGTCAACACGAGTTGAGCCCATTGCATGTTCGATCGTTTTCCCAATGGAAGGAATTAGAAATAAGACTTGGACATGGCGCAACTTTTGATAAACTACAACAACAGAATATTGATAAGAAAATCAAAAAATGAAAGGAAATTCTTACAAGAATAGTTGATATAATTAGATTCTTAGCAAAACAAAATTTGGCGTTTCGAGGTCATCGTGAAAGTGTTCATCAGGAAGACATCAATTCAATGGAAAATAGAGGAAATTTTCTAGAGCTTGTTGACTTGTTGGCTAAGTAGTATGTACTGAACATGTAGTAAAAATTAAGATGGGTAATAAATATAGTATCTCCTATTTGTCACCGAAGATTCAGAATGAATTCGTAGAGCTATTGGGAGGCGCAGTGAGAAAAACAATTATGGATCAAATAAAGCAAGCTAAATACTTTTGTATGATATTTGAAAGCAATTATTTCCCACAAAGATCAAACCAGTCAAATTATTAGATATGTAGTTATTGATGGCAGCGAAGTTAAAGTTGTAGAATCGTTTACTGACTTTGTAGAAACTAAAGGAAAAACTGCTGAGGAAATTACAAATATGATTTCAACGAAATTAGAAAATGACGGTTTAGATATAAAAAATTGCAGAGGACAGGCTTACGATAATGCTGCCGTCATGGCAGGAAAGCACAGCGGTGTTCAAACTCGCATTAAACTAATAAATCCAAACGCAGAATTTGTAGCATTACAAATCATTCTATAAACCTGGCATGTTTACACGCTGCTTCTACTGCTATCGATTCCTTAACATTTTTTGGAACTATCAAGCAGTTGTTTTCATTTTTTTCTTCCACTCGTCGATGGGAAGTTTTATTTTCTGTCACTGGTCAAGGTGTTAAATGCAGCGTAGAAACTCGCTGGAGCGCTAGAGCAGAAGCAGTAACTATATTAAAAAAGCATTTTTTTTACATTTTAAGCGCCTTGGAAAAATTGACATCTGAAGATTAAAATAGTAAAACGAGATCAGATGCTGGAATATTACTCAATTCAATGCAATCTTTTTGTTTTCTGTTATTTCAATTTATGGGAACCCATCCTTTTGGAAGTTAATGACGTGCAAAAATACCTGCAAATAAAAGGGTTATGTTCATCAATGCCATATAAATGTTCATCAATGCCATATAAAACTAAATTCTTTGCAAACCCATTTCATGGAACAAAGAGATGCGCTAATACAAAACGCTGTTATAGCAGCCAAAACAATTTGTGAAGAGTTGGAGATATCGACTGAACGTCGAGTTAGAAGGAGAAAAAATGAGTGGGGGAAATTCACGAGACTGGGGCTATCCTTAGAACAAGAAGTATGAAGAGAAATGTTTTTATCTATAGACAGAATTATAAAGGAAATAAAAGAACGCTTTGATCAGTTGCTTGTCCTTCGTGTATAATACCATGTAACCTTCTAAATGAAGAATTTGAATGTCAAATAAATGACTTTATTGACATTGATAAAGAACAGTTCCATATTGAAAGAAAAAGGATCCAGGTTTTTATGGCTGTATTGCACTATAAGATGAGGCAAAACGATGGAAAAACGGGGGGGGGGTGTCTCAATTACAATAATTTATTTATGTTTATTAATTTGTAAAAACCACCATTTCATTGACTTAGAAAGGGCGGCAAAAGTTCTAGTTACGCCACAGGTGCCTAGGTTTGCAAGTTAGACTGCTTTTTCTTTTCCTCATAGATTTTGATAATGTAGGTATAATCTCTTCCAAGATTAGCATTAGAAACATTCCAAGATTAGCATTAGCTGACGCCAGCTGAAAAGCCATTATGATCGGTACTGACACTAAGAACTATAAAACAAATGTTTCAAGTCGGGCTGTGGTAGCAATTGAAATGCATCGTAAATGCGAAACATCGCAATTGGGGTATGCCTTAATAATAATAATAGTAATAATAATAATAATAATAAGCGAATGCAGATGAGTGAAATTAAATTCACTTCCGGATATTATAAGCAGTCCTGTTGAATACAACTTCGAGGTTCTTATACCAGCAGAAATCTATTAAAAAAACATCCGAAATTAGAAATCGCTGTATTGTTGGTTACCTAACCTGTACCCATTTTTAATTCATTTTAATATCCAGCAGACGCCGCTTAATGTGATCACATCGGGCCGATTTGATTTTGATAACTATAACCGATTGATAATAAACTAAAAATATTTAAATTACAAAAGGGCAGCATATACTATAGCAATAATGAGGAGAGGACGATTTCAGAAGAAAACATCTACTTAACATAATGAAATTACATGCATGAAATAAAAAAGGGAACTTGATAGATAAAAAATAGTACATACATGTCAATCAACAACGAAATCATCAATTGTTGATTGCCTGATCTGCTTACGGAGTAAGTCATTAATAAAACGTTCGTACTCATAATGTTTACGAAACCCATCAGCGTCAGCTTTTCTTTGCACTCCCAGTCGCAAAATTCGAAGCACATTCCTCATCTCAGCACTCGTTGGAGTCTTCTCTTCCTCGATAACATTTTCGGGTTCATCTTCATCAGAAACAGACGTCGATATTTCGTTCGTGTTAAATACAGTTTCACAAATGTCGTAGTCTGTTAATAGAGTCGAAGTTTCTAGGTTCTCATCGATGTTCATCCACGCTACGAAATCTTGAGCAGTCACGAACTTCGCCAGAAGCGCTCATAGGAAATGAACAAATTGGCCTAAAATTTGATAACATTAAGCGATGTAGCGATCACATTAAGCGATCATTTGTGTGTTAATTCGAATACGTCTGTTGGGGACCGGAGGTTATTGATAATATTAACCGTGATTGCATTAAGCGGCGTCTACTGTACTTCAACTCCTATAGGGGCATTTCAATCCACGATATACAGGATGTATTGTTTTACTTCTTACTCTTCAAAAGGAAGCATAAAATATATTTAATCACTGAAGTGAAATATCGACGGAATTACCATTAAAAACATTTAAAGCTTATCAGATCTCTTGTTAGGGGACTAAAATAATACCGAGGTTTGCTTTGGGTCTAGATACAACTATATACAATTCATTGTTATGATCTAAAGAGAAATCAATGATATTGTTCCCGACCACAGAAATCTAAAAAGTATTAAAATGAAAGAAAAAGGTAATAACAAAAAAAAATAACCAGCTGAATCAGGTCCACTGTGGAATGCTCTTTGCTGTGGATAAATAGGCATCTGTGTTTGATGTTACTGTGACTATCATTTTCCACCCTCGATAAGAAGCTCCGAACACTCATCATACGAGCGGAATGTACGTAAGTCAACTGGAAACTTTCTTTGATTGATTTCAGAGCGCGAAGAAGTGATGCAGCAGCACTAGGCACAACTGAAAAAGAAAACAAAAAAATCTACTTATCGGTATTCAAATGTATGATGAATAATTCTTGTTACAGAGATTCATCATTGACCAAATTTAAAAAGTACTTTCATAACCATGATTTTTTAAAAAAAGATTTTAATTAATTAAATTATGTTATGTTGTCAACAAACTGTAGTGTTCAAAGAAACTGCAGCACCTGACAATTTCACAGTTCTCATATAAGTTACCTTCATGAAAGAAACGCATACAGATGTAAGAAAAAGTCTTTACTGAAATTTACTGATGGTAAAAGCATGACTGAATAATTATTTTGACAGTTTCTCTCGAAATGTTCCAAAATTATAAAAAAAAGCATCATTAATAGTACATTTAACTCCAAAAACTTACTATTTAAGGGAGAAAACATGATCAGAAGCCCTCTGTCGCTTCAGCGTAAATCAAAAAAAAAAAAACATATTTAAAGTAAGTACAAACTCTAATATTTTGTTGAATCTTTGGCCTTGATGAAAACAGCACATCGTTGAGACATTGAGAAAATCAAGTTCGGAATGAAATCAAATGGTAATTTATGATTCCAAACACAAATTCCTCAAGTTCTCTCGTGTTTGATTTCTCAACTGAAGATTCTGCTTGATGCTAACAGTTCTCTATAGGATTAAGATTACGACTTCTCTTCGGACAACTAAAGTTATAAGAGACCTTTCTGATAACTACTGTTTCACCTGTAACAATTGTAAAAGCAAATGAAGAAAAGCCTTTACTGTAGAAATGAAGGTATAGTAATTTGTGAAGTGCTTCCTTACACGATGACAAGGTGCCGAGTCATCTTGAAAGATTCAGTTCTTTGCCAGTTTCAAATTATCTCTAATTGTTGTCAGAAATTCTCTTTTCTATACTATCTCTTAACCCTTAGAATTTAAGGAACCTGTTATAAAAAGCATGTGACTTACTCCATAATTCGAAGTGCATCTCATTTGACTGGTTGGGAATTTCACTGTACAACATCCTACGAGGACGATGTCAAAAGTTCAGGAACACACTATATAAATAATGGCAATTTAAAAATATTGGAAAATATTTTATTGGCTCTCAATGTAATTTTCTCTCCTGTCGCTTTACACTTCAGCCAGCGGTCGTACCATGACCGAAAACAATCCTGGAAGCCATTCTTTAGCACCTCACGGCGTATAGTCGTTGAAGCCTCATTAATATCGTTGCCGGTTGCCAATCGTTGGCCTCTCTGGAAATTGTTGGACTTGGTTAAGGATGTTGATAAAGGCTTACTGAATACGTACAATATCACTGGGGACAAGAGTTGGTGTTACCCCTTTGACCCGCAGAGAAGAGAAAGTCCTCTGTGTGGACACCAAGAACGACGATGCGATCCATCAAAGTGAAATATGACAGGAGCAAAGGGAGGATGATGACGGTGGTTTTCTTTGATGTTCGCGACGTTGTACACCACGAACTCATGCCTGAGGTGAAGTCAATAAATGGTGAGACGTATCTTGCCATTTTGAGGCGACCGCGCGAGGCAATCCGCCCCAAACAGTCTGAGATGTTAAGAGAAAATTCTTGGATACTGCAACATGACAACGCTCCAGCACACAGGTGTTCTTCTGTGAATAATTATCTTGCCAAAATGGGTACTCCTGCCTTCACAATCTCCATATTCATCGGCCTGACGCCAAGTGACTTTTACCCCTTTCCAAATAGGAAGTACCTCTTGAGAGTTCAACGATTTACATCCGATGTTATTGAGACTTCGACGACTGCACTCCATGAGGTGTCAAAGAATGACTTTCAGGATTGTTTTCGGTCATGGTTCAATCTCTGCTTGAAGTGTACAGCGGGAATTACACTGAAGGCCAATAAAATATGTTTCCATTATTTCTAAATTGTCTTTATTTATATAGTGTGTCCCTTTTGATATCGTCCTCGTACAGCCTCGATGATATTCTTTGCCTGTTCGGCAAATCCTCATCAGCGCCTTGAGATAGAATTTCTTCTCATCAGAGAAGATAACTGACTTCTAATGATCCATTGGACCAGATCTTTGCATCATTTCAATTTAGACCTTTTTCATTTCAGTGAGAAAAGGAGCTGCTTCTTCGGAGCAGGACTACAAATCCTTGTCTAAAAAGACATCTTCTGATTGTTACTTCACTTCCTATAACTCCTGTATGTTCTTCCCATTTCCATAGAAGCTCAGGAGAAGAAGGTTTACCGTTTTTAAGGCAAAACTTCAAAACACGATCCTGTTTTGTCATTAGAGACTGGTTTGCGTCCAGTTTTCCTATTAGCAAACCTAGCATTATTAACTTTAGAAAGAAAAGACACACCATTAGCAAAACCACACGTTGAAAATATTTCCTCCCTTGGCATCAATTGCACGTAACTTATCCTGGTGATACAGAAATGACTACAACTTATGTGGTTGAAAAAAAAAAAAGCAAATGGTGCAATCACAAGTATATTTAATCTGACGTCGATCATACCTGTTGCAATCTCTATCAAATATTTCCAAACACTTGGCTTTGTGTAATAAAAACTACAATTTGAAGGTGTGATGCTGTTTCTTTGAACTGTTGTTCTTGAAGCAAAGGAAACTATTTTACGAAACGGCTTCCCATCCATCATCGGGCTTCTGACTACAGTTTCCCGAAAAAATAAGGAAGGGCGTGATAATGGATTAAACATTCCATGTATTTCATCTGTAGTTGAAAACTGAAATGTTGGAACCTTGTTCATCAATGAATGTAAAAATAAAGCTAAGTGTACATCACTGTAATTCCTTATATTAGTAAGAGTTACGGCCATTTTCTTATGTGACAAACTTTCTTTCGTCAAAGCATAAGTTGATAAATAAATAGGATATTTAAATATAGTAAACGGAAGGTCAGTAAAAATGCAAATACCAAAAGCTCAAATATAGAATTATATATGTAATTAATATAAAATTACATATTGAGGGGTTTTTTTTTTATTAAAGAAATATTTGAGCATGCAAAATGTGATCTGGGAATGACGTTAAACATTGTCTTGTGGAAACATGACACGTCATCAATGACTTATTGTCTAATGATGCTTGATGCGAATCAAATTTTATTTGAAGATCTGCAAATCTTCGATCACTAACTGACAACTGCTTTCGCAGAGGTTGGTGCACACCGTCCGAAAATGTTTGAATGTCTTAGGGAGGTGTGCACCAACTCTCTCGTAAAAATATCTTAAGAAAAATATTATATTCTAATAGAAATCCATTGTTTAGATTCCAATGATTTTCCATGGGAATTTTTGTCATTTTCTCCCGCTAATTTCTCTAAAAAGACGGATTGGGAACAGATTTCAAATGGAAAAGTTACATCATCCCTAATCCTCAAATTTATGTATACCAAGTTTCAAAAAGATCCTTCCAGCGATTCCAAAGTTATTAGAGGGCGGAGAGAATAAACACAGAGATCTGATCAGTCTCATTTCCCTATTGGATAATAAAAGAAAACAACATTACTTTTCACGAAAAAAAGGAAAAGAAGATGTTAAGGAAAGAAGGCTTCAAAATTCTTTCAAGAAGTTCGTGTTGCTTTTTTCACATTATTCATTGTTTTCACTACTATACGTTAATTTCGTTTTGTGTGGAAATGAATTTACTGTTATTATGTGTAGTTATAAATTCTGACTACTTACCAAACTTTTCGTCGATGTAAAAGTTCAAATGTCGACATCTGAAATGGTTTATAACATCTGTTAAAAACAGTAGCCTTTGCTTCCCGTGGTTGATGTCCAACGTCTTTTTTGTAGCCAAATCTAACAGTGGAGAATTGAGAAATAAAGACGACTGACTATTTCGTAAAAGAGCCAAGTAGTCGATGTTTCCTCCTTGAATAGCATCGCAAACTAAAAAAAACATGGGAATACAATAATACACTTAGGATTAAAAACAATAAAGAAACTAATTCCAAAAAACTTTAATTCTATGAAAGCAGTTTTTACACTATTTTAATTTACGGTACCACAAACGAACGACATCAATTACAAAACCTTACCTATGCAATTACAAAAATATATATTTTTTTACCGTTAATAAATTACTACATCAGAAAATAGGGAAATCCCCCTACATCCCAAAACCATCATGTACCATTTACAATTTAGATACATCCTAAATTAATTAGGTAACTGATTGTCACAGTCCCTACTGCATCAAACCCCACAATACTCGGTCTTCGAATCGTAAGAGGCAAGTTCTTCTCTTGTGCCTCATGGGTGCTCAGAAGACTCCTACTTTTGGTTTGATTTAAGAATGAGTGAAGATCAGAAAGAATCTCGCCTGTTTATGGAAGGAAGCCATGTTTTACAAAAGGCTGGATCCTAGGGTCCATTTGAAGGAGAAATAATCTAAGAAAAGATCTCTAAAGAGAACTTCCACCCAAAGAAAACAAAAAAACAAAAACAGGTCTATCTTTAAAATAAATAAAAAAAAATGGCATTTTTTTTTTTTTATTTTAAAGATAGAAAAGGGGGGGGGGTTAGATGCCCTTGGGTTTCGCAGATACATTGAAAGACTAATAGAGACGAACTAACTTTTGAATTTGAAATCTTTTGCAAGTGGATCTTTATCGAGAAATTAAAGTGAAAAGGTGACAAAAAGGTGGGAATGTAGGCTTTCAATTCTTCCTGTTCTTTCTGTTATGTATTTCTAGTAATAACACCACAACCCAGAATATTCTTAAAAAAAAATCATCGTGGAATTTCAGTAATACACATATTTTTGCTGACTTTTTATAATGATAGTTGAAACGTATGTTTCCAGACATAGCCTACAGTATGTTGTTGGTACGTCTTATTAAAAATAACATATAACTAGAAATGTTTCGTTTCAATTGAAGATGACTTGTGGGAAATCAAAATGTCACAAGAAATCCCTGAAGTTAAAGCCTTAACAACATACTTGTTTAACGTGTGCTGAGAGAGTTCTCCTGAAGAGTATTAATGACACTTATTCAAATAATTACAATGACAACAAGAAGAACTTTATTTGCTGAAAACCGTGCTGAATACAAAGTAAAAATTGCTTACCTTATATAAGCACGAGTGATTATATAAGGTAGGCAATTTTTAAGAAGAACTTTACTTTGCGTTTCATTACAAGACGAACCTTTAGGGGAAGTAGGCTTAAGAATCGTTTGATAAAGATTCTTAAACCTACTTTCCCTAAATTGTTGTTTCTTTAAATTTGTCGCAAATTAATGGATTAGCTAAAAGGATTAAAAAAAAAAACATTTAAAAGCATTTGAGAATCAGAATATTTGTCTCACGGATAATCTTCTCCATTGCAACATTAAACAGTATGCGAACGAGGGGATTGCCTTGCCTTGTCCATTGTTGACCACCAGGGGTTCAGAAGTGGATGACTGAATTTGCACCTGAATTTTGCTGTCCCTCATTCTCATATTTATCAATTTAATAAGTTTCTTAGAAATACCTATGAGCTCCAATGCTTCATATAAAACGTTTCTATTCATACTTTTGTAGGCTACTTGAAAATCTGCGACAAATATTGATGCCATGTCTTCTCTAAAATCTACCTCAGACAGAAAATCTGTTCAGTTGTTGTTGTTGTTCTTCTTCCCCTTCGGAAACCTGCCTGATTCTCGCCTGTTTCCTTTCTTACAAAAGGGGTAAACGGTGAACAGTAAACAAATCAAAATTTTAAAGTGACATTCAGCACTGACAAAAAATTATTTCCATTCTTTTTCCATTCTTTAATCTACACAGTGATTCTTGGGTTAAATTCCGTCCTTATGTTGTTTACTTTCTTGTAATGGAGACATTCATCTTCTTTTCCTTCAGATGATTTTCCTGCTTCCAAAGAATCACGGAAGTATTCTCTTTTCTTTTTCTGATGGGTGTAAACATCTCTTTCTTCCTTAGTCTTTTCTAATCTTCTTCAACAGCTCTATTGTTTTTCCTGATACATTAATCTTTATTCATTGTTTTTAGCTTGTGTATCGTTTATGCATTCCTCAAACCAAGTTGGTCATCTTTCTATTATTTTTCTTCTCAAAATATCTTCTTCAGCTTCTTCAAAACATCATTTAATAAAGTTTCAATTATATTCCTTTATTTAAAATGGCGATGTCTTCTAATACCCTATTGGCAGAAGCAATAAAAGCTCTAGTAAATGTTTTCACTTTCCAAGTCAAAAGCCCAGTTCTCGTAATCGTATCCTTTTCCATTTTACAGTTCGTCTCCCAAAAAATATTGGTCCCTAAAAGGACACATTTTTAATAAATCTGTTCAATTACTAGTGTACGCGGATGATATTGACATCATTGCTAAATCCAAAAAACCGCATTAATTGAAGCCTTTAATGCATCAGAAAAAGCAGCCACCAAAGAATGATTGAGAACAAATCAACAATGAAATATAGGTCAGTTGCGCCAAGAAAACCGGTAAAAGATTTAACATCATTAAAAATTGTAAAATATAGTTTTTAACAAGCAAAAGAATTTTACCTATCTTGGTGTAAGGTAAATACTTACGTATTTAGAACAGGATTAAGGAAGAAATTGGCATAAGTTTTTTTGGGTGCAAATAGGAATCTTTTTTTTTCTAATTATGTCAAAATTCTTTTGAAATCCTTCATCATCTTAAGAAGAATTAAAATTAAACTGTACAGAACTCTTAGCAAACAATTTCTAAATTTAATTAGACCTTTTCTGTAATGTAGCACACTGATGATAGTTATATATTTCTTTTTTGTTTTGTTTTTTCCATGCGCAAGAAAAAATAACAAACAAGATATAAAATCTGTAAAACATTTTACTGTAATAGTGTATTACAGAAATATCAGATGATATAGTAACAAGTAAATGTTTCAATGTGAAACGTTGTTAAGGATTAATTCAAAGAGTTCCTTTAAATACAATACTGGTTCCTTTACACTGGGTAAATTGCTGAGCTGCCAATCCTTCTTTAGATTTCGTGTCTCAACTTTAAATTACTTCATAAAATATCAATTCGAAATATTTTCTCATAAATAATAAACACCATTAATAAATTTACTTTCTAAGTGAATGGCTTTTCACCTTGCGTGGTTAATGTTGCTTCTTATTAACTACTAATAATTAAACTTAATTATTCACTTCACTTACGTTGAGAATTCATGTTCACGAACTTCCAAATATAATTTCCGTTCCAAAAACTATACAGCAAATCAGCTTCGCATTTTCCTATTTGCTTATCAAATAATAACTTGGCACAATCTAATTTAATTCTTCTAATTATATATTCTACTGCTTCACTAATTATATCACTTGAATAATTAATATTACTTGAACACAAGAACTATCACATTTTAGTGATTCCAATATTCATTCACAAATCCTCGCTTTCGGCGAATCCCACAAAATGGAAAATTAATTGTAAAAGTACTTACAGTTTGCTGACAATGGCTTAATCACCTCGGTGAAATATGCGACGATAAATGGCTTTTCTACCTCGTTGAATTCTGCGTAGAAACTCTGCAACGAAGCCTTGACCCTTGCTCGGTCTAATGGTTGTGGTCCGGTTCTCGTGACTTCAAACTTGGCGGATTCTTTGCTCCTCCCACGATGCACTTCGCAACTGTAATGACGTAACCACAGTTCGTCATCTGCTTATCCTCAATGGCCAAACTAACCTTCCTGGTTCTGAGTAAACGAAAAAACTTCTTAGGATATTTCAGCTACTATATCTCGGCGAATATCTTTCTTCTTTCACGTACAGTTGATGAATAACCATAAATATTCTTTTACAGATTAAATTAAACTCACAGTTCAATTTTAACTTCGGTTCACCTTTCTTCATCCGGGTATTTCGAGACTTTCTATTGGCTTCTTTGGAATTCTTGTTTTTAACTCCAAAATTACTTCGCCTGGTTTCGGAATACTTCTCTTCAATAATTGATCGATTCAATCTGCTTTTCCTAGAGAGGCACTCAATTCTTCGGGATTAGTAATTCCTTCACTTTAACTCGGATATTCTGTCCCATTTACTTTTCCTCTTCTTGCGTTCGTCTGAAGAATCTTGAACGCTGTTCTTTTGGTGGTCTCAGCCTATTGACCATATCTCGTAGACGCCCTGTCACAGTTCAATACCGCTGTGCGCCGTCACTGCGAGACACTCACACACCGTGTCTGCGCGTGTGTTCACTTTCGCAACTACTCGCATCTACTCCCGACTACAGGTTGTCCGCTGCTTATATCTTCATCTGACGTCATCGTCATCACATATGCAAATTTCTCATTGCATAATTTTCAACTAATAATAATAACTTTAAAATTAAAGTTTCAAGTAATTAAAAAAATAAAAAATACTTAAAATTAATTTTAGTTAAATTTTATTTAACTAAAATATAGTAGATTTCTTCAACAATTTCTAATCACAAGCTGAATTCTGATTAAATCAAATGAACAAAATTGGATACATTCGATTTGATGGAGGTCCATGGAGAAAGAGTCGTTTGGAATAGTCTTCTGATCAAGGCAGAGGCTGCTGTGTCTGAAACTGGGTTCGAATTCCGGTACCGGCATGGTTGTTTATTTCCTAACCTGTGTTGTCTACTGCTTTTTATTTCCCGTCAGGTCTGAAGCCATAAGTGCTTCCTGAGAAAGGCAATGGAAAACCACCTCAGTATCTAGTCCCAGGATCTCCTGTAGATCCTTCTAGGGGTTTACCATGATGGAAACTCTAAAAGATTTATAGGACGCGTACCTCCGTAACAGAAATCGTACTTAGATCGTACTTAGATATAGAGAGAGAAGTGGAGAAGGCTAAATGATGCTGAACTATATTATGTTATATCATAAGTCTAAGAATTTTACTATGGACATTAGAGTTGTTCGACTCAGATGGGCTGGTTACATTCAACGACTGAATGAGCCCATTCTTGTACCGCAAAATAACTGGAAGAAGTAACTCTGATTTTTTTTGCTTTTTGACAAAGAAAGTGTAGAGTTGACACACGACTTTATAGTTATTGAAGTGGATCCTTGATTTTTTTAAATTTATTCTTATCATCAATTTATTACCTTGGTGTAAGGCGTCTCTGTTATCTCTGCAAGATGTTACTTGTGTGGTTATCGATTCAAATCCAGGAAAGACCTGTGACAAGGGGTAAGAATAGTTCCTCACTGATGGAAAACATTGCTCCACAAAAATTCCTATCAGAAAAATAAAATATATTATTAACACAAGAAATTCCTGAAAGAATTAAGGACTAAGGATTTCATATTAAAGCGTCAACAATGAGATTTTAACAGAAATTTTTTTGGAATACCAAAGGAATTACAGAAATTAATAATTCTAAAGAAAACGTAGCTGCAGGATTTAAAAAACGAATTAATAAATTAGCCCCCAAAATTTAATAAAATCTAAACAGAAAGCAGTGCAACGCATGTATTTATAATAACCACAATAGATTACTACAAACACACAAGAATAAAATTAATAATCAGTTTGTTTTTTCCCATAAGCTCAAAGCTAATTGGCAAGATACCTACATCGCGTACTTGGCTAAACATACGATAGATGTCCTCAAAGACATAAAATCACCCTCACCAGGGGCGGTTAAAAATCGTGCAACATTTACTGAAGATCTCAAAGATTTTAGGATTTGGGAAGATTCCTTTCATACAGCCCTGTTTACAAATACACAGAAGCTCGGCTATAACGCGATCTTTCGGATCCAAGATCTCGAAGATCGCGATATAACCGAACTTTTATTACTTCGCGACGTCAAATGTCGTATATCGCACCCTATTATCGCCCACACGATTCCAAATCGATTTAAAATGGTCATTTCGCGATTACCTACATCATTCAGAGCTATGTGAGAGGATTTTATATTTATAAATACATAAATTATTACCTTTTCAACACTTTGATGGGTTTTATTAGCCAAAATCGATTTGGCGCCGCCATCTTGGCATCTTGTACAAACGACGAGTCACGTGGATCGAAACTAGATATTCATACGCCTATTAGATTACATGGGCCTCTTTACTGGTTGTCATTGGCAGAAAAATAGATCTCGATATTAATTTTGGTTAAACGAAAAAGTCCGCGATACTGGTATTTTTTTAAAAATTTATTGTATTTGACGCATTTTCGGGACATTTGGGTGGGTATAGAGTCTCTATTAGTGTAAATAATAAGGAAACAAGCATATTAATTTACTCCTTTGATTTGATTTTAGGCGAAAAAACGGTAAATTTTTCAATTTTACACCTTTTCCAAAATAGAAGGGGTCGAAGACCAAATCGCGTTATATCCGAATTCGCGATATAAACGACCGCATTATAACAGAACTTCAGTGTATTACTATATTGTAGGTATTTTTGAAGATGCTTTAAAATTCCGAGTTAATTGCATTCTAGAGGACGGGGATGACGATAATCTGAATGACAAATACATTAAGACCTTAGTTATATGTTTATTTGATTTGCAAATTTTCACATTTAATCAAAACTTTTTAAACAGGAAATGGAAATTTTTGTAGATCTTCCTACCTCATCCCTCACCACAGAAAATGGTCATAGCCTATATTGATACGAAGTCAATGGCCATTCCTAAAGTTAGTAATAACGTCACATTTTATAAAATACATGTAGATGATTCGTTTTTTATTGTTAAAAATGACGCAATTAGTAACATTGTATCTCAGTTTAATAATATACATAAGGACATTCCGTTTACATTTGAAACTGAACGGAAAGGGCAGCTCTCATTTTTAGACGACATGATGAAAACAATGCACGGAAAAACATCTACTACGGTCTTCAGTAATTCACTGGGATTAGGGTAAACTTCAAATCCATGGCGTCTCCTGCCTTTCAAAGAAACTCCATTGGATTTTTTTCAAGTGCATCTAACGAAGCTTTATTTGAGTAAGAACTAACTTTTAATAATTAAACAAATCCATTAATTATGTTAACTCTATTATTAGAAAAACGCTCTTATACAACCCACGTACTAAAAATAATAAACCAGATATTAGATAGAAACACACTCTTCCATACATTGCATTAGTATTAAAATATTTATTAAAATACTAATAAGGGAGACAAATTTTCAGGAACTGTACATATTCCTTTTTTCAAGTCAATAATATAGGTATAACAGAATTAAGAATAAGCTAATATTAATAAATATTTTAATACTAATGCAATGTATGGAAGAGTGTGTTTCTATCTAATATTTTTGATATGGAAAGAAAGAAGATTGTGGAAGAATTTGGTTTAATAAACCAGATAGATTTATTGGGATCCCTTTATTCCAGGCCTGTTCCATACAATCAAAGGCTATTTAATGAATTACAACATTCTCTTACTGTTAACAACTAAATAATTACATAAATAATAAGCCTAATAATAAATAATACAAATCCGTTGTAACATTAAACAACTGCATATATGAAATGAAAAAAGTGTGAGTGCCGATAGAAAACCCGAAGCCCCCTTCCTTCGAATAAATGAACTCACGAGGGCTACAAAAAAAAGATACTAGTAGCTACTTCACAGCTTCACATCTCATATAATCTGACTCTGGGACTTACTATTGATGTTAGCGGGGTTAAAATTATTGAACGGGAAGAAGATCCGAGAAAATTTAAAGAATCAGTATATTTAGTTGGTAGGTTATGATAATGTTAAAAATAACAGTGCTATGATAAAGTTTCCAATGAAGTTAGATCTTAATTTTATTTATTGATTTATTTTCTCTACTTATATCGTCCAAAACAAAGATTTAAAACTAAATCTTAAGTCGAATAACAAGGAATGATTGATAATGACAAATTCTATTTTTTATAGGATGGTAATAATGTTTCCTTAATGTCGGTGGATGTTTGACGACAACTGGCAATCGAAACTAGTAACATTAAATCTGCAGTTGTTAATGTTTTATAGTATTTTTAGCGGCCCCTAGGTTACAGCTTGCCTGTAAAACATAGGGGCGCTATTGATTTTGTGTTGCTTAAAGTGTGATATTCTGCTGGATGTCACACTCTGTAGTGGCCAAACGGTTAGAGATATTAAAATGAAACCTTCACCATTGTGTTCAGCATCAAAAAGTAGGTGATCACGTGCAAAAAATCAGACCTCTAGGACCAATCCCTGACCGACAGTTGGGGGGTCAAAATTGGTCTCTTCCGATAAAATGTTAAAATAAAAAACGGTATTTTGTCTGTCATAAGACTTTACGTTTTTCCAATTTTCTGACCAAATTATAAGAGATAGAGACAAAATGCTACCAAAATCTTTAGAAAAAATTTTTTGGTTTCCAAGATGTTGCCTTTTAAAGGGTCAAATTTTGACTTTTTCTCAATTTAAACGAAAAGTATAAAAGTTGTAAGAGAAAATATTGGTATTTGAAAGTCTTATCGAACGATATATCAGTCATTCACAAATGTTTCTGCGTTTGCAAGATACATGCAAAAATGAAGTGTTTGGCGGCAATCCCCAGTGTGAGGCGCCAACCTGCAATACCTAAGTTCTTTAAGTGCAAAGTGTATAAAGTTTTTTAGCGGCCCCTAGGTTACAGATTGCTTGTTAAACATAGGGAACCGCTCTTGCTTTTATGCTTGCTGAATGTCATACTCTGTAGTGGCCAAACGGTTAGATATATTAGAATGAGACCTTTACCATTGTGTTCACATCAAAAAGTAGCATCAAAAGCGACCACATTTAGAAAATCAGACGTCTAGGACCACTCCCTGACCGGAAGTTGGGGGGGGTCAAAAGTGGTCGCTTCCGATAAAATTTTGTTTATAAATTTTGTGCTTATAAAATTGTGTATATTATGAACCGCTTTGCTTGTGACACTGTCTAAAAGCATTAATTATCTTGTTAAATTATATGTGTGTTAATATGATCGGAATTTTAAATGTATAGTTTTTAAATTACAAAGATAAATCCTTGTAAAGACAACCTATTTGGAAGGTTTTTTTGTTCTCGGGTCCTTTGGGCCGCTATACACCAAATCAATTTCAATAATCTCAGAATCTTACATTCTGTTTATTGGAACTGTTTGCCTTCACATCAGTTTACCATCAGTAATGCCTCGACGACGAACTCGAAGATCCAACCATCAATTGCAGGACTTCGAGAAATCTCTTGGTCTTGTAGAAGAATCTCTCGCCAGTAGATACCTCTGTGGGAAATGTTGAATCGATGGTTGCGTCATTCAAGTCGCCAACCGAACTCTGATCGGCCCAACAGTACCACTACTAGAGATCGGTTTGTTGTGAGGCCAACACTATCGAGAAAGATATGGCATCCTGTATATAGAAACTGGTATCTACTACACCATTGGTAAACAAATTGTAGACGCTGGGCTTCATCCCATCGCCCCTTACGAGGTCTAGCTGTAACACCCCGGCACTGAAACTCCGTTTAGAGAGGTACCGTGTCCGAGAGAAATGGTCTGCTCTAGAATGGTCTCGTATTGTGTTTAGCGATGAGTCCTGCTTCTGTCTTTTTTGAGATAATCATCAATCCGTGTATGGAGCAGGACTGGGCACAGCTCAATATTGTCGAGAGGCAGATAGCCATTAGCCGATCTAAAAGTGTTTCTAAAGACAGCAAATCCCCAGTCATAGTGACTTGCAGAACTTTAAATTCATAGCGATGCAATCAGGAGATCCTTCAACCCTCTGCCTTTGAGTGCCTGGAGTGTTTTGCCATAAGTGTCACGCCGTCCAGGAGCAATTTTCCAACAGGATATTTCATGTCTACACATTTCCCAGCATTGCCTCCAAGCAATTCAAATTGTTCTTGGCCAGCCAGATCCCCAGACTTGTCCCCATCATATATGTCTTGGATATGGTGAGATGTCAATTAGATCCATCATCGAATATCAAACATTTGGAGAAGCAGTTGCAGCTAGTATGGTGTAATCTGCTACAAGACAACATCAGGACTTTTGTTAAGATTTCACATATCAGCCTGCATTACTCCAGAGGTGGCTTAACACAATACTAATAATGTAACTACGATGCTGTTGTTGTTCAATAAAATTTAAATCAAATTTCCTTTTTTTTCTTCTTTTCTATTCTTTTTTATATGTATTAAGAGAATTACAAATTTATTAAACTAAACATTTACTAGTCTGTGAAAATTAGTATCATTCGGATATAATCAAAATATTTGTAAAAGAGTTAATACAAAAAATAAGAACTATTTTTTTTTCAATTTAATACATCTGTAAATTAATTACACTTTGTTTTTATTTATTTGTGTGAAAGAGATCTTTCCTAATAGCGTTTGAACAGCTCAATGGATCTTCTTCAATTTTAATATTCACATTTAAGGGACGATATAACATTTGTTTGAAATTTTATCTGATTTTTATTCCTGTTAATATCTAATTGTCTTAAATAATGAATATAAATCGTGCAGACGATTTGTTAGGATTGTAATTGACGCGATTTAGACGAATTCATAAATAATACGAATTTAATTCATTTTCATCCATCCTATTGAATATTTAGATATTGTAGTTTATAAACAAACGCAGGTTTTTCTCTTAAAAATAACATTTTAAGGAAAGTAGGCTTTAAGTTCAACATTTTTTTAATTTTTTTTTTTTTAGAACTTTTAGTTCAGTGTGAAATGTTTACGATAACAGAGCGTACAGGTCGAATAACAAGTTCATGTTTCGGTGCTATTTTTTTTACATCCCTGGAAATAAATCTACTCGAATGAATTTATTATTGTCATTTATTATTTATTATTGTCTCATCAGCGGAATGCTTTTAACCAAAACAAATAGGATTTATATATAAAAAAAATCAATAATTCTAGAAAACAATTTATTGACTAAGGAGGAGTCGATATGGATAGATTCGAAAACTGTAGCAGGTTGAATAAATTATTTACCAGAAGACTTGTAATGTTCAGTTGTCGTGTCAACTTAAGAAGTAAAAATAATAATTGTATCAAAAGACTGCGATAGTAAAGGGTTCTGATGAAACCCATTTGATCCATTTCTCCCCTTAGTTGTTTGAATATTTAAAAGTCTACTGTCAAAACCATGAATAATGATATAAATTATTGACGTAGGAGCTTCTTAGGATTAAGAAAAACTTAGATTTTTTTGAGGTACGAAAGTTGCCATAGAATTGTTACCATTTTGAGACTAACTTGAAAGTTAATATTAAAGAACTGTATGCTATTATGTAGGAAGGATACTATATAAAAATTTATAAACATACACTTTGTTAGAAACATCAATTTCAAAATGAGAGAGAATATGGAAAAGGATTTCTTACGGTTTGTTCGTTTGCTCACATTTTGTTTATTTATTTTTTTGTTTTTTTTTGTCACAGTGAAATAGATGTGACTCAGAGATTCAGTTTTCGGATTTTCACATTCCGAATATTTATCAATAAATTACGAAATGAGATTGTTTCCAAGTGAATTCTTAAGATTGCGAAGTAGCATTCTGAGATGTTACTTATTTATTAATATTTGTTGAAGACGGAAACAATTGAAAAGCATGAAGGTAACATATCCTCAGTTCTACCTTTTTTTTCCTAGCAAAAGTAATATATATTCGTGAACACGTAATTCATAATAAGTTTAGCTTACTTCAGGGTAACTGCTTTTTTGAACAATAATTTCAGAAAAGAAGCTTTAGTATTTCATCAAAAAGTCTACAGATTTCATTGTGCAGTTATTTACTTAAACTCACTTAGAGCTAGACTCCCTCCATGTTGCCATTAGTGAGAGGTTCAACTTTAAATAGAATCAGTATTTGCTATTGCATTTTTTTTATATCTTTCTACGTATATATATATATATATATATATATATATATATATATATAT
>JAFIDM010002131.1:105612035-105635437 GCA_023159025.1 Thereuonema tuberculata
AACAGCTGTTCCAGGATGTCACTTGTAAATAATTTGGTCTCATCCATTTTATTAATAATTCAAATGCGCAGTTTGAATTTTATTGCTTTAAGAAAATTCATTGGGGCCTGCGCAATGCAGGCACATGGGTTTTCATACTAATATTTCATTGCTGAATTTTTCTTTGTTTATTTTATACTTTGAAGCACCACTGCGCTTCCGATATATCATTCATATCAGCCTCAGTAGCGAGACCTTCTTGTTTACATTGACTTCTCCCGGCTGATGATCGCCAACGAGCGTGAAACAGCTGTTCCAGGATGTCACTTGTAAATAATTTGGTCTCATCCATTTTATAAAACATACTTGTAAAAGTAACGTGCCTTTATTTTGTTTAAATTAAATTTCTTAATAAATATTTTGTTTCCTGACTCTGTTCTTAGCATAAGTTATAATGCTACTGAAAAAAAATTATCCGTAATGAATTTTACACTTTTACATTTTTTTTTCTTTCTGAAGAACTTTTGAAAACCTTTTAAAATGTTGCTAGATCATGGTGTCACCACTCGTTAGATGTCACAAGTAAACTCCTACAATAGTGCTACGTTAAGACTATTAAAGGCAAGTTTTGTGTTACTTCACCTCATTTCTGGTGAACCACGCTCAAGTTTTTAAAAATTCGTAAAATTAAGGGATGGATATTGACATCAAAAGAATATTTTTTAAAGCTAAATACAAATATATGAAACGGAAAATACAAATATATGTATGTTGTAAGGTCTTCTGATTATGCCGTGTGATTACAGTATTTTTATAAGAACAATTTATTACTTAGCCTTACCGTTCGACAAAAAAAAAAAAAATACTCGAATCAAAGCAAATTCTCAGCTCTGTTTTTGATATAACAAGTAAATATAATTTTTTACTAAAACATAAATTTAAGGGCGACCCATAATAATAATAATAATAAAAGTAAAATAAAGAAACTACATTAAGGTAAGGAAAAATAAAAAAAAAAAGGTAGGAAAAAAATTTAAAAAAACGTTAAGGAAATAAGAAAAACAAAAAAACAAAAAATGCATGACGACATTGAGGGGAAAAAAACCCCAGTAGATGTACAGATTCGAATCAACAACCTTCAGCATATGAGTCTGAGACTTCACTGATCAAGCTATAGCTGACAACTGAAATGAGATGGTTGCATTTCTAACATTTAAGCTATTAGCGGAAATCCAATGAAAAAAATGCCTAATATCTGGATCATGGGGAGGGGGAGCGTTAGCCCCTAGAAATAATCTATGTTGTTTGGGCCTCTAAACACGATGGTGAAATCCGTTTATCGATCTGACCTTCCGTTCGGATGTTGTTAGGAGGGATACAAATTGAAACAATGCCAAGGGGAGGGGGGCTGAAAATACCCCATTACTATGTTATATGGGCCTCTGAACACGATGGTTAAGTCCGTTTGCCGATCCGACCTTTCGTTCGGGAATTGTTCGGGGGAGAACAGCACGGACGGACAGGACAAACGCAATAGCTCCCAAATTTGGTCGCTAATAATTTTTGAGATGTAATTTTTAGCTATAAATTCACTGGTTCTAGAAGATATTTAAGATGTTAAATTTCCTGGTGAATTCTTAATGGTTTTTCTTTGTAATTTATCTTTCTTTGATATCTGGTAAATTATTTAGCACCAATCGGTAGAACTGCATAACCCTGTTCTTCAAAATACAAAATGTATCGTTCATTTTGTGTTTGATTTTTTATTATCCGACTTCATTTTTTATTATTGATTTTCTTCCATTTTGAGTGTCATATTTTTCTGTCAAAATATTGGCCTTGGAGGCTCATTTTGTAATCGTTTATTCATTTTGAATAGAACAAAAATGTATTTTCTGTTAACAAGGATTGTATTTTTCGTTTGGGGAGAAACAGCTCTTTCGATTAATGGCGTCTGTTTTCGATAATTGTTATTTACTTTCCCGCCGTCACTTTTGGAACGATTTTCAAATATTCAAATTTTCAAATGTTCCGATGAAATATTGAATTTAGTTTTCAATAAATTCATTGCAAAAAAAACATTTTTGCGTAATCAGCTGAATAACGTCATCAACTAGATTATTTTTTTAAATTATTCATCGATTACATTTTTTTTGAATGAATAAATGAATTCATTCCAATGTGTTGTTTAATCCTTATGTTTTACGAAAAAAAAAAATCAGGCAATTAAGCCTAATTAAAATAAATATTAAATCAATCATATTCTTAGAATCGGTGACATTATGCAATCATAATATTAAATAACTATCAATATCAATAATTACTATCAATAACAAACAGATAAATATAATCTAAATTGTCTGCCAGACTCATAGATTACAGCTTCGAATAGGATAACAGTAACGAAAATATACTTCAACTGAGGACTTTTGATAACGTAGCAAATTAATATTAATTGATCAAACTCTTTACACCAATATTAGGATACTACCATTAAATGTCCAAACATAAGGACGTATCAAAATGTGTTTTAAAATAGGATGCCGAAATTGGGAGGCGAGAGGTCGTCTGAAAATCATATTAATGCCCTATAAAATAAGTAATGCATCATACAGTACAATAATTCGTGATGAATTACTAATTGAAGCCTGACAAAAATTCTCGAGAAATGAGAATTGAAAGAAAGACAATTTCTCTAGAAATATCCGGTACAATCTGTTAAGGAAATGTTGAATGAGAAATATTTCTAATCTTGTACGATGTATAATCTTACTATTACATTACAATATTTCTTTCCTCGGTTTGTCTATTTGGTTATTTGTCCATTCATTTTGGTCTCCACCTCCTCCATGTCTCAAAAACGGGTCCCAAAATCGGTAGCTACAACCATTACACGGATTTGTTTAAAAAGTTTAGTTCTGAAACAAAGCAAGATTATTCGCCCTCTCCCAAGTCCTCAAAACTAATTCCCAGTTCTCCATGGATCCGCAGTTCTCTATGGATAGCTGAGTGGATACCTTGTTTAAACATGTTACCGTTTTGTTTTATTTTTTTATCGTTCTCGTTTAAATTAATAAGTAAAAAAAAAAACAAGTAATTATAAAATAAACAAATACCTTTTGATTGCCTATAATTTGTCAAAATATTTCGAAACTAAGTGTTCTTAGTATATTTTATTCCTTCTGTTTTCTTCTATTTTTTTAAAAGTACACTAAGCTGGTTGTTGTGGATCCCCTTCAGCGCTGGGGAAGGAAGGTTCATTTCGAGAACTGGCGAAAGGAAGGAGTGGAGACAAAAGTTGGATTCAATATTTTAAATTGTACATAAATAAGCATCCGGTCAAATAATAAAGAAATCCGTCTTATCGTTTAAGCCTGAGATTTCGAGGGTCATTCTTGGGAGATGGAGGACAAATCAAATGGGTCTAAGATGGACAATAAATCAACTATTTTGTGGAAATCCATCCGTCTAGCCTTTTTAACGTGAAGAGCCTACAAATAGACTAAGGGACTAACAGTTTTGTTTAGTGAGCCTACAACAATAAAGGATAAAAAAATAAAATGATAATTTGAAGATCACTTTTTCTAAGTATTAACATTCAATGTAATGATAATTGTCAGCTGAAAGTGAAAGACAGTTTTTGGAAAAATAAAATGGACGTACGTGGATATTTAACTCACTTTAGATTTCATTAAATATTGGTTGTCGACATTTTTGCCTGTTGGAATTTTGGCCAAATACACAACGGGAAGATAGAATCCACTGACCTTTAGAATCTTTCGTTTTGTTTTTTTTTTTTTGTTTTTTTTTTCAAAATAATGGAAAAATGTTGCGAGGGAAATTTTAGTATTTGAATCATTTTTAAATAAATTTATCACAAGCTTTTCTTCTTTTTTAATCTTTTTTACTTGAATCTGCTCCTAAATCCTTGCTGCCTTTCAATGTTTTCCAAGACTGATCCTGTATTACATGAAATTCACAAGCAATTTATGGCATTGATTGTTTCAAAACCAACAGAAATCGTAAACGTGAAGTGTTAAGAGAACGTTATAGTGAAGAATTATTCAGAATTAAGTCAAAACAATGAACTGCAACAAAGGCATCTCAGCGCAAGCACTCATTGTCACTTCATTTCCACTGAAATTCCATTCAGCTGTGTTTTTATTTCTTTTCTTTCTTTTTCTTTTCTCGCGTTGGGTTCCATCTCGACGCGAGATAAAACAGCCACTAATGTTTCAACTCTTTTCAGTCTGTTTGTGCAACGAAAAGTCCAAAGCCCTAATGTCGCAGGTGTCCTATTGTGTCCACTCTTAAAGGCTTAAAAATTTAAGTTTATTTAAAAGGTCCGTTGTCCATTTTCAGAAATTTAGGATCAAAGTCACTGTGAAAGCAAAAGGTAAGAACTGTTTGTAGATTCAAGGGCTTTTTAATTCAATTGATTTTGAATTTTAGGATAAATTCTGTCTTCCTAAGCCTTTTTCTTTGTAAATTTGGTAATGCTCAAAAAAACAAGAAATACTCGTGGATAAACATGTCTTAATCTTAAGTCAAATAAAACTTAACTGAAATATCCATTTCATAGCAAGTGAAGATACAGCGTCATTAATATTAGCTTTCGAAAATCGCCTTCTTTAAATTTATCGCAAAGGGTTTTAAATCAAAACATTTAAAAGTCAGCAAAGTTATCGTGATTGTGTTTAGCTTTTGAAATATATTTTTAAAGTGAAATTATTCCACTTAATAGAAATAGACATTGAGTTAATTTAAACTGTGTTTTTCTTAAAACTTAAGATGTGTCGCCGTTTTTAAACACTGGAAATTATGAATTTTACTGAACGTTTTTTGTCGTTGAACAAACAAGACATGTTTGTCCATTTGTCTTTTTGTCCGTTTGTACAAATATACAACACACACACAACATACAAATTGCCTGATTTGGCGAAACTCACTTTCCTAGAGAAATAGGCTAAAAAAAAACCAATTGAACACTCAATGAAAAGCATCAACTCACAATGTTATGAAAAATAATTCGTGGAGATAATGATATACCTGCAATTGCTGAGAACAATTATGACTATACAGACGTTTAAACATTACCCTATATAACGCAGAGTATATATTGAACTAATCAATTGGCAGCGTTAACCCAGTACTCCTGGTAAATGGATAAATAATGGATGTTTTGATTCGTAATGGATATTATAGAATTGGCTTGTTATTATTTAAAGATTTGTATATTTTCTTTGTTGTTTTTCTTTTGTTCAACAGTAAATTCTGTTTATGATTAATCCCTTTAAAATCAGCCCAACAATATTCTTTAGTTCGAAACTTCGTGATATCATTTATTGTAATAGAGGTCAAATCATACAGAAGAAATTGTCGTAAGAAACTGGCATAGTTTTTGATGATGTTTTTCTATTATTAGATTTCAAATCAGACCATCACAGAAATGCTTCAGGTGATTGAATCTCAATCGGTTTTAAAGCATTTTTAAAACCGAAGAGCCAATCAACGACGAGATCTAAAAACTTTCTACTAAACTTTTCGTTACGGGTTCCAGCAACCTTTACGCAACCCAATTTTCACAGTTCAGCAGATTAACAACCTGTTCCAAATTAAAACAACATTTTGAATAGATGAATAGATTTTAGAATTGTTATTTAATGTTCATGTAAATAAAAGCTGTTTATTTTCGGAGATGAATAATTCCCTAATCCTTTGCGAACCCAGTGTCGCTTCAACAAGAAACGAAAAACATTCTATGAAATAGACTTCTGCATAATCTAATGCCTAGAATGAATTGATTTCAGAAAAGAATGTTGTCTATTTCGAAAGATAATTCCCTACTGTGGCACTGATTCACAATAACCGTGGATTCACTTGAAACGAAAGTAAAAATGGCGTCATTGCTTCATTGTCTTTTGAATGTGGGTTTCTTCTCCTTGTTTGCTGGATGTCATGTGTAACGATTGGTGTTTACCAAAACTTTAATGAATTTTATTAGAGTATATAGGGTGACCAGACGTCCACGATTTGAGGGCAGTGTCCCGCTTCAGAATATATCCCGGATCTGTAAATAGTCCCGATTTTATAAATAATCAATGTGGATTTCGCTAGAGACGGTCCATATAAGGATGGATATATTTTGGTTGGATCAGAATAATCGATGTTTACTTATTAATATGTTTACTTATTAAGGCCCGCCTTTACAATCGTCAGATAAACAACCTAATAAATATTTGACTATTGTAAAAGTGAGCCTGCCTTCATTGCGGACGACGCCAATTGACGGCTTCTTTGTGTTCTCTTTTTTACGAGTGCCATCAAACGACTTTTTGTTTTTGGTTTTTTTAGTCCTCAAAGTTGCCTTGTCCCGGATTGATGTCGGAAAACTCTGGTCACCCAAAACATGCTCTAAATGATACTCTATGATAAAACTGATGATGACAGAAGCAAATCACACAAATCAGAGAGCTAATGTCAGAAATCAAAATTATAACGACATTAATATCGTTTCTTCCGTGTGATTTGGCCATAGGAAAACGTATGTAAGCAATTTCTTTACAGTAAACATATTTTTTTTCCAGGGAACTCTAAAATGTCGACCGAAGTGACAGGAACAGAGAGGGAGGTTCAATGTAGCCCCACGGAGAGAATGGGATTCACCAGCGGTGGCTTTGAAGCAACCGATCACGATTCAGAGCCCCCGACTGAAGGGGACATTATTCCCGCTTTAGAAACAGGAATAACTGGGGCCCAGCACTCGATTCAAAAGCTAGAAGAAATGTTGGAGGAACTTCGTACCAAGTAATACAACCGATCTTTTTATGTAAATTAAGTAGTTAATTTGTCAATTAATAGTCATGAAAACAGGGACAGGATAACGATAAGGTCATTAATAACTGGTTACTGATTATACTGTAGATTCAGTAATACCAGGGGTGATCAGAAACTAAGGTTACAAAGCCTGCAGAGAAACGTGTATATGTTATTTCAAACAACCAATACAGCCGATTGATAGTATATACATTAGGTTATTTTTCGACCTAGTCTCCATATCGGTTTAGGCACTTGTCGCTTCGTGGGATGAGTTAGAATATTTCCTCCAGGTAAAAATCCTGTCCTTGCAGCTACGTCCCAGCTACGTTGTCGCGAAGCGTTTCACCTCCTCGTCTGAAGCGAATCATCTGCCTCTTAGGTGCTCCTTCAAGTGAGGAAACAGGTGAAAGTCGCTGGGAGGTCCGGGCTTTAGGGAGGGTGGTCGATGATATCCAGCGAAACTGCTTCAACGGCGTGGTGGTCTTCTTGACTGTTCGAGGTCGCGCGTTGTCGTGAAGGAAGATGACGCCCTCGGTGAGAAGTCCTGGCCGTTTCCTCCTGATTGCTTCGCGCAGTCGTATAAGGTCTCGCAGTATCGGTCAGGGTCACTGTGTGCCCTCTTTCAAAAAACTCCACGAGTATGACACCCGCGCTGTTCCAAAACACACTGGCCATCACCTTCCCGGCAGATGGCGTCACCTTAAACTTCTTTGTCTTTGGAGAGGAGGGGTGTTTCCACTCCATTGACAATCGCTTACTGCTGGGGGTGTAGTGGTGAATCCGTGACAATGTGGTGAAGAAAACCGTTCCCTTCCGTAGAGAACCGTTGCAAAAGTTGCAGACTTGTCCCCATGCGCTTCTCCCTGTGTTGGTTGGACAGATTTCGTGGAACCCATCGGGAACAAACTTTCTGGTACTGCAGAATATCGTGAACAATGTGACGAACGCTTCCGAACGACATTCCCAATTCAATCGTCATACGCCATAACATGATCTCTTGTTGTCCTGAATCAGCTCCTCCACGCGAGCTGTGTTCAAATCTGTTGATGCCGCGCTGGGTCGGCCACTCCGAACTTCGTCGGTGACGTTTTCTCGCCGCAAACTTTCGACGCCATTCTGCGACATACTGACGAGACATTACAGTCTTTCCGTAAATCTCTAGCAGCTGCCGATGAATTTAAGCCGCTTTTATATGTTTCGCCCACAGAAATCGAATAACGGGTCGGATTTCTTCGCGAGACCAGTTTTCCAAACGAGTCGCCATTTGTGTTTACCTACCACTAGCGCTGTAAGTGGCGGGTGGCTGCACATTTGCCAACTGCATGTATTAGAATTACCGCACACTACTAATTTCTCTACAACGGACGAAACTCCAGGACCTTGTAACCTTATTTTTTTATCACTTCTCGTAAGTGAATGGGATCTAATGCATTTCCGGTGTAAGTCAAATCGACTCCAGAAGACTGACGATTTTTGATAAATAACTGTTTTCTTAAGACCGAAATAAATCATTAAAATATACTACACTTCTATAAAATAAAGTAATATATTTTATAAAAATTTTAAAATAAAACTGAAACAGTAGAAACCTACTGCTTCCGGAAGGAAAATCTGCAACTGAATCTAAATGCACTTCCGGTGTAAAGGAATGAAATTGACTCCAGCAGACTGACAATTTTTTACTGCTTTCAAATGTAAAATACTTCTGTAAAAAAAAGGAAGAAGGAAATGAAAATTCACAAATCAAGTAAAATTTGAAATGTAAACAAAACAATTGAGCATCCGCCAGTTGTTACTTATAAAAATCCTATGACTTGTTGACAGAAGAAAATCTTAAGATGACTTGGATTTAATGGCAGTTGTAAAATATCATTGCTTTGGTTCAAATAGAGGCGCCAAGTGAAGGAAATTGACATCATCCCATTCCTCCATCTACACAGTCTTTCAAAGTTACAAAAGTAATACAGACACAAACAAGAACTAGAAATTACTTACAAAACCGCTGTTCAGATCGTTGTTCAGATAAATTCACATGTAATGAATCACATAGTAAGAAATAGAGCCATTGCAAGACTTTCTCTAAATTAAGGAATCATAAATAGTTTCAGAAAATATTATATTTTATTCTGTCAGAAAGTTTTCAGCTAAGAAAATAGATCTTAACAGTAACGTTGACAGTAAATTTAGTCACCCATTGTAAAAAGCTTTGAAATCAAAAGTAATTTCTATCACAGCTTTATTAATGACAGCAATGACTTAAGAAAAGTCGATCTTAAAATAAGTGGCTAATCACAAAGGTTTCAAGGAGATCAAGGGGCTAAGCCTAAACTTTCCAATAGAAAATTTGGTGTATATGAGTTTATTATTCTTAGAATTACGCAAGAACACAATATTTGAACCATATTGCGCAGGGCCCACAAGCACAGGCTACAAACATAAAAAACCAATTAGGGCTGCACAGAAACATTTGACTCTCAAATTTAAAATTGGAAGTTTATGAATAAATTTTCCTTATTTTATTTAATGTGGCCGTTAAAACAGGCCTATATATTTCAAAATCTAATAAAATCTAGATAACATTACTAAGTTTTTAAAATATAAAGGTGGAATTGATCGATTAACTAGTTTTCCGTTACCACGCCCACAAGATTCTCGATAAGACACACACATCACTAAAAAAACAAAAAATAGTTTTAATTTGTTGTAGGGAGCAAATGACATGAAGTTCCTTCAAAAATCAGGACAAGACATGGATATTTTGTATGATTAATATCCTGTTTAAAATATAAGTTTTAAAAAGCTAAAATTATTTGATATATTAGAAGCAAAAATTTTCCATTTGCATGTCGCTTGCATGTATGTAACCGCTACTATCTTATAAGGGAGCCATCCGTCTCCGGAGTCGTCCGAAATTTCTATACGTAGAAACCTGTGTTAAAAACAACAACTTCTCTGTTCAATTTTAACTTCTTAAATATCATTAATAAATAAAGTATATGCTCTGATTCTATAAATATGCTATCTATTTTAACGATTTATTTCTTTGCATCAAAGTAGTAGTTTATCAAAATAAATAATTGATTTTTAGGAATAATAATGTCGATCAGATGGAAACAATGATTCATTGAAAATAATGAAATCTAAATAATAATATTTTTGTAATTGTACGTCTTTTATTATTATAAATCTGAACTCTTTCTGTCACTTTTAATTAATATTTTAACAGTTCTGCTAATATATTTTAAAACTTTTATATTCAAAATGAAGGAAATTATTATTATTATTATTATTATTATTATAATATTTAATGCCTTAATTACAAAATAATTTAGTTTTAATAAAGGGCCAGATGAAATTACAAAGGAAGCTCGTAATAAACCAATGAATTTAGAAAGTGTTATTTATTAGAATCTTAAGTTATTTTGAAGTGTACATTTTTTTAAAGAATTGTATTATTATTTAGATACGGAGATTTAAAAAAAAATAATCCTTTCTTTGGATATAGCAATGTATAAGGTGATTCAAATTAAGTATCCCTATGCAGAGCACTCGGGAGAGAGAACCAGTGGGCGTAAAAATTCCAGATCAAGGGGAAAACTTCTGCAATAAAAAAATTAGTTCAAAAACTGACCGACAGGGGGGAAATATGGCGCTGCATAAGGGTACCAATTGCAGTAGTACAAATACATGTAAGTGTATTCACATATTATTATATATCTTCGAGTAGTATGAACAGGATGGGTATGAGAATGGGAAAAGAACCATAAACAGCGGTATATCAAGTGTTATCAAATGATTTTTATTCATTCATTCCATTAATTATGTAAAAGTGGTTAATAGCACAGAGAGATGACTGAGGCTAAAGGGAGTTGTCAAGGATAGTCAGAGGCAATGTTCAATGGGTTTCGTTCTGCAGAACCAAAAGCTGATATCGAGTGACAGCAGAACGCAATTGATCTGTAGAGATGTTTCGCCTGTGCAATATGATTCTGTTCTTCAAATCTGCCACGAATGTTGCCTCGATAAATCATGCTTTTGATGTAACCACAAAGCCAAAAATCACAGGGGTTAAGGCCTGGTGAACGTGGTCGCCATCTTATTGGGAATGGCCGTCTGATGATTCTATCCTCTGCGAAATGTTGTCGCAGCAAGTGTTGAAGATGTCGTCCTACGTGGGGAGGTGCTCCATCTTGTATAAATGTTGTTCTGTTGAGGCATCCTCTTTGCTGGCGGTGCGGGATGACGAAACTGTGCAACATGTCCCGATAACGAGTTGTGGTTACCGTACAGGTCACAGGTCCGATTCGATGGATTTCCGCAAAGAAAAACGAACGATCAGAAATATGGATGTAAACCCTATCCTTACTGTTACCTTCGGTGAATGTAAGGGAATCTGTTGAAACTGATGAGGATTCTCTTTAGCCAAGATGCCTCAGTTTTGTTTGTTCACTGTTCCACAAACATGAAAATGAGCTTCATCACTCCACAGGATGTTCCAGGGCCAATCCTCGTCCACCTGCATGCTTGTCAGGAATGTCAAAGCAAACGTTCCTAGGCTGTCGTTATCACCAGGTTGCAACTCTTGGAGGTGGCTGAGGTTATAGGAATAGTTATGAAATGCAAACATCTAACCAATATAACGTCTTGCTATATTGCACGTGCACTACACGTATCTGCAACATTACCAAATGATTGATCAACGACTGCTTCAGCTACTTCAGGGCAGCCTAGGTTTACGACCTCTTCCCGTTCGGACTGTGAAGCTACCCGTCTCCTGAAATCAATGAACCACACGTCCCAATCCAAATGGTGTCTGTGGAGCTTTCCGCAATCATTTGCGAGGTCTTTCCTCCCGAAGAGTTGCAGCGGCGTTTTCACCATTCTGGTAGATTAACTTCAAAAGTAATAAGGCGCGTTCTGGCAACGTGAGAACCATCGCGCTCGTTGAGGAATTTCTCCGACCAGTCTTTTTTTCGTAATAAAATCGAATAGAAATATAAACAGAAATTCAAACTAAATAGAGCATTTTTTTTTCATTACTAAATAATATTCTGGTATCCATTGGTTAATTTTTAAGGTGTTAAAAAATATTTTTTTTTATTTGTTTATTACAATTATGTAAGCTTTGTAATTTTGTCCTGCCTTTGATAAAATTATTTTGTAATTAGAAATTAAAAATTATCTAGCAAAGATAATAATAATAATAATAATAATAATAATAATAATAATAATTGAAAATTAATTGCACTAAGCAAAGTAAGAATGAATATTTGAAAATATGAATTAAATATACAACACGAATTTAAATACAAAATACTAGCAAAATAAATCAAATAAAAAGTAATGAATTTAACTATTGCTAATCTTCTTAACATATAAAAATGAATGTTTCTTTCTTTGTTTGTCCCGTACACCATTCATTGCCATGAAACTTTGGTGAGTTGTTGTGCGCACGCCCGCGAAGGTTTCTGAATTAGTAGAACCATTCTACAATATCTGGCGCGCGTGCGCACAGGGACAATCGCTACAAGTGTGTGGACTAAATTTGGAAAATCCATGCTTCGCACATGGACAGCTGTATGTGGCCTGCTCACATTCGGAAAATCTTCTGATTTATTCGCGTATGCCAGATGGAAAAAAAAAAAATATTGTATATCCAAAAGCACTTCAATAAACAGAATAAAACACAAACACTTTCTTTCTTTGAGTGGCATTGCAACACATACCGGTTACAGCTAGTAGTAATTATAAAAATAGTTTCAGTGAAAAAATAAAATGACATTTTACAGATGCTAATGCAAATATATGTAGGGTTGCCACCTACAGGATATCCCGTATTTACCGCCAAAATTATATGTCCTATTTTCTAAATCGATTGTCCCGGATAATCATGATATTTAACGATGATGGAAAAACAATTAGAAATAATAATTATGATTTATTATAAATCATAATAAAAATTATGATTTATAAAATCTAAAATTTTATTTAATAACTTAAAATGTAATAAAATAAATTAGTTATTATCATACTCATTTTTCAGCACAAATTATCGGTATTAAATTTAAAAACAGACCCAAACAAGTCAATTCAAAATTCTGTAGTTAATACAAAACCCAGCGGCCCCTTTGTGATCTACATCGTAGCCTACTTTTCTATCGGTAAAAGGGACATTTCTATTGATCGGAAATATTGAGTGAAAAACTCATTTAATAAATTAAAATTCAAGTCAACTATAATTTCAAGCGATGGCGAAAACTGACTTCATTTAGTACGTACAGACTCCACTTTGCACCATTCGGGCGACTGACTAAATGTCCAGTGGCCAGATTAGGTATATTCGTTTACAGCACAGTCGATTCAGTAGAGATAGACCCCAATTTTGTCCAATTGCCACTATTTTCCTCACCCGATCAACGACCACCTAAAACCGGAAGTAGCCTGAGCGGGAAGTGGAATTTTTCCCCGCTGGGGAGACAACGAGTATGACTGATGAGGCTCTGACTCCCGTTTTGGGCTGTGGAAAGCGTTAAAACACACACACACAGACATGGAATAGTGTTGCAAGATAAATCTAATTAATGAAAATTGTAAACAACTTTTCTTAAGACTTTTTTTTGGATTTTGCTTACAACTTGTTAGAAGCTAAAAATAATTAGGAAAAAAAAAGTAAATAAAAATAAAAATTAAAAAGTTCCGAATTTAATAGATAGTGGTAAAGTGTTGTTTATTTCACTGATGTTTCTTTCTGTTTCCTTATAGACTGAATGAAGAACATTGTAAGAACATTGTTCTTGAACGACGCTTCTTCACTTTAGCTTCAAACCACGAGGAAATTATTAAAATCAAAGATGAATACAAGAATGAAACAGAAAAACTCAAGATTGAGAACCTCGAACTGAAACTGGAAAATACGCGTCTCTTTTCTGACAAACTGGACACGAAAGATCGAGAAAACCTTCAACTGAAACAAGTGGTTGAAAATCTCCAGAGAGAACTAGCAGAAATGCAGGAAAAATACAGGTAAGCATTAGATTAGAATGTTCCATTGGTTTTAGGTCATTTTTGCGGAAGTTATCAATTGAGGAATTTCACTTCCTTTTGTTAGGGAGTTTTTTTCTCTCCATTTCATCCACTTACAATTTCCTATTTTGTTTTTCGTGTTTTTCTTAATTGATAACAATATTTTCCTTCAAATGAGATTTCTTTATTTTTTTTTTTATTTTTTTTTAAGTCCTAAAAGCGAGAAGCCATTAATTCTATTCCAATTCTAGGGAATACAAAGAAATTTTCGATTTTCCGAAAAAAAAACAAAAAACAATTAAATGTCCATTATTTATTTAATTGTAAGATGGCATTTAATCGTATCAAACCACCCACAATTGATTAAGATTTACTATTCCTTGTTTAAGACGATGAGATATTCATAGAAATAGAATCATTATTAAGATTACTTTCCGTGAGAATTTTTCTTGCGCTGATTAATTTGTGTCAAAGAACCGCTTGCAACTGTAGAAGTTGGATCGTCTCTAGTTCTCAAATGTTCATATCAAGATTCAAGAAGATCGATCCAGCGGTTATTGGGGAATTGGAGGAAGAGGACACAATGGTTGATTAAAGACTATTATTTTTCTATTGGAAAGGAGCCAAAATAAACAAAAATCAAACTTATTTCAAAATTCAATAATCAACGCCCTCACAAAATTTTAAGTCGAAACTTATTTTATCCCTCAATAATCAGTTTACAGTTTGGAAAGAAATAAACAGGATTAAAATTGATTGTTTAAATATCGATAACATCCATTATTTGGGTTCCAATCCCTATTTTTGGAAATCTTTTGTCATCTTCCACAAAGACCAACACAAAAAAAAATTAAAAAGTTAGATGAGCCCTTGTCATTGAATGTGCATGTCAAGTTTCAAGATGATCAAGATAGAGGGGTTGAAAATTATTAGAGTGCTTACACACAAAACACAGAGATTGATTAATTCACTTTCTTAAGTATAGGTTAAAAATTTCAAATCATCGAAACTACGCTTGTCTACATCAAGAAAAATAGTAATAGTTATTTTTTTGCTTTTGTTCATTATTATATGGACACGCACTGAAAAATAATTTGTTTAAATTAAATCATATAGATTTCAAATTAGCAAAAGATTGATAGGAAAGCGAGGCTTATCAGTCTTGTGTCCTCGAGTAACTTTGGAACTTGTGGATGAATTTTCTTGAAACTGTGGATACAAATTCCAGAACGCTTTCACTTTTATTTTTTAGAAATGTTTTACAAATGACTACTTATCGACAAAGTAACACTAAAAAGAAAGTCCCAGAGAAAGCATTGGAATCGAGTCCTATTCTATTTCTCTCATTGTTTAAACCAGGATGCCGCTTTGAAGTATTGAACGGAAATTTTTATGAGTTCTTTTGCGGTTATTCTTGAGTAAGTGATGCAAAAACATTAGTCCAGAGTTGTTTTATAAAAAATTAAAATATCTAATGGAAGTAACAACATAATTCCATTCGTATAATCAAAGTGTTATAACATACTATGACAATGTTACTGGTTGTGGCAACAGTTACACCCAGGGACACCAGGTTTGACCGGGATTGTCACGATTTCGGAATGAATTGTCCCGCAAAGTGATTTTGAATTTTTTTTTGGGGGGGGGGTTGTATAAGTTCGGAAGTCGGTTGTCCCGCATTGCGATTTTCAGAAATATGGTTACTCTGGTTACACCACAACCAACACAAAACCCTCAGCTAACAACAGTGGCGCAGCTAGAGTTTGTGCTGCTTCTCTCAATACACATCAAACATACTTAGACAAGAAGTCAAAACGACGTATAGGATTTTTTTTTTTTAATGTTTATTACAAATATACGTAATTAATTACACATTCCAATAAATTACATGGTTCTAGTTTTTTTTTAGCCTTCATTGAAACTAATATACGTAACAAATTTTATTTGTATGAATTGAGCCCTTCATTATCCTCGAGATTTTCATTTTTACCCTATTTGGGATAATTTATCCCGATCCCATGATTACTGCAGTAGATCAAAAGTGCCACCTGGGCAGGACCCCTCCCCCTCTAGCTACGCTAGGGATTAACAGTGTATCGTATTTTTCACTCGAGACTGCCGCACATGCGTTTCTGCGAGCGACACAAACCGAGACTTCCAACCTGACCCGTAAATATATTTTGCATTTTGTGTTTGGATATTATAAACGAAACTATTGTATTTTTCGCATCAAACTTTCCAGAGCCGTTTCTAGGTGTTCTGCCACCCTAGGCGAGAACTGAAAAATGCCGCTCCCTCCCCCACCCTTATTGACACCACTCAATACAACCGACACTTGAGAATGGCCTGCGAGACAAAAATGTCCTTGTGCACATGTGTGCACAGGGCGCAAGAGGGAGGGATGTATCAAGTCGCCACATGATCGCGAGATAGCGCAGGCGCCTCTTCCCAGAATTCTTTGTTTAATAATTAATAATTTCGCTGTTTGATATTATATATATATATATATATATATATATAAAATTAATTTTTTCCGTCCTTCAGCCGCGTAGTCTTGCCTAATGGTAGAAACGGCCCTGAAACTTTCATACTTCCGAATCACATCTCATGACCAAAACAAGGGCCAAGTTGTTCCTTTGTAATAATGCTAATTAACAGCGTTCATTGCTCCTGCACAGTGTTTATTGTGTGTTTTTTTTAAATCTCCACTTGTGAGGGATGCGTGCCTTGACAAGGCTGTGAATATTGTGAGTCAAATGAAAAATTTACAGTAAATATATTAGAATTTCTTATACATAAAATGGCATGTGAAAAACTAGTTACAATATCTATTCATTTTCTTCTGTATTATTCCACCAGTGTAGATTTAAATACGTTATCTACGAAGTTGTATTGTTTTCTCTGATTGTAAATGGCACAGGGCGAGTCTAAAAAGAAATTAAGCTTTTAACTCCTAATCTGCTACACAAGTAAATACAAATTCTTCTGTTTTCTGTCAAAAATTCAGTTTAATAGTTTTACAGGATTTCCTGATGCTAGGAACAGGATTTCAAAAAACATTTGGTAGCAGCCCTGTTTTGAACGATTGAATCGCGAATGTTGACAGAATTAATAAATAATGTTGATTTAATTCTTTTTTCAGAAAATGAAAATTTTATTTAAATCTTCAGTTTGTAAGCAGTAGAATTTAACAATAAACGTAATCTTTTCGTTTTTAATCGTTTCACGACTTTAAAGAAATTTTAAGAAATAAAGCCTATTTTTCTTAAAATGTTAAGTTCTTTCAAACTTCTTATAATAGATTAATATGAAATTTTATTATTTTCTGATAGAACTTTTCTTATTTATTTTAGGGAAAAAGTGGAAATATCTAAGAAGCTGTGTTCATCTTATGAAGAGAAAATCTTAAAACTTGTTAAGAACCTTTCAATTGCTGAAGATTCTCTCTCAGGTAAATTCTTTATCTTAAATATGATTTTAATAAAATACTTTCTTAGAAATGATTTCGGAAAAAGACTTTGGCATCTATCGTCACTTCACAGTGAAAAATAACAGTGAGGAAAAAGTTGAAGAGAGGGATTTCGGAGTTTTAACAGTTGTAATAAATTTACTTAATATTAAATCTTCCATTTTTATTTACGTAGTTGATTTCACCAAAGAAAGTTTCCCAAATAAGAAAATGGCCATAGTTCTTCCTCATCTGTGGAAGAGCACGTGACAGCAATTATCCAAAACATGAATCAATCAAGTAGATAATTAAAACAAGCCAATAGCAACAAGTTGTAATCAGCGATTCCATTGGTAAAAGTGACACTACTATTGATTGGCGCGCAACACGTAATTCAAATGAGTTCATTTAGTAAGTCTACATCTCATTTTAAACCATTCGGTCGACTGTGAGGCTATCCATCTTGAGTGAGGCTATCACCATATTCGTTCTCACCCTTCAGTGGAGGCTCCAATTTTGTCCAATTAACCACTCCTTCCTGACCAGGTCAGTAACCACGTAAAACAAAAAATGGCTTTGAACCGGAAGTCGGATTTTTCCACAAACCTCCCAAGCATGTGAAATCCAACGAGGTAAGACTCACGGGACTCCGACTCCCAGATGAGCAGTGAATAGAGACACTGGGATTCTACTACTAATAAAAATACATTTAAGCTTACTACTTGCTTAGATTATTAGACTTTTTACAACAATTCATTTGCAATAAATTATACGGCTTCTATATAATTTTCAATGAATATATATATATTCATTACATTTCATCATCAAAGGTTAACAGTCAATTACAAAAATACTCTGTTTAATTCTGGAAATTTCAATAACTACCAGACAATAAAAAAATCACGGTAAAAGTCTAGTTCACGGCACCCCGGTTGACCGGAAGTCGATCGGATGAAATCTGTTGGGAAGGCTAATGAATGGGAAAAAATTTTGAAAGGGCCAAAATTGTTTCCAAATTTACCAATACATACATCCAGCAGCTAAGCAGACCTAAATTAACCTAACCTACAGCTAATTGGAATAAACGATTGGGTCTTATGGACCTCATTAGCATGAAAGTTGTTTCGAAGGCCGTACGAGGGGTGCCGGATACTAGACTTTAGCCAAAATCACATTAATTTCTACTTCATTAATTAAGATCAACAGAAATTCTCATCTTACGAAATATAAACATTTATATTTTAATACAACATACAAAAGTAATTAACAATTCAAAAAAATTCCAGTCATAAATCATTTTATTTTGTATTTTTTTTTTTACAATATTTTTTACATCCATTATTTTCATGTATTTCTTGATTTTCTAATAAATTGCCTTTATTTAAAAAGGATCTAACAAATTTAGATATGTTCTCATTACTTAGCTGTTTCTGGGGTCAAATACATCATCTTTTCTTATCAATGATTTGATATATTGGATAAAACAGAGGCTAACATAAATTTAAAATTTGAAATACACACAAAGGTTTTGAGAACATGCCCGCGTTCCTTTGACTACTGAAATGGTTACAATAAATTGCGAGAATAAAAGGAGTGAACAGCTTTTTCTGGATGAAATCAATAATTATCAAAAATATTCTTGTTACAAATGATTATCCGGATGATTTTACTAATCACAAAATTCACGAGCCATTCATAAAATATATAATCCTAAGGGTAGGCAAGTGAACGGTATTAGTTACTTTGTTTCTATTCCGTATCAACTCATACTATTTCCGGCACTCCAAACAATATTGCGGAAATTTTAATATTATACTTACGTCCCCTATTCGAAACACACTCGGTCGTCTTCTTAAAAAACATTCTCAAGACAACTCCAAAGGCGTGGTCTATGTGCTTCCGTGTTCAGAGGGGGACTTGCCGGTACATTGGTGAAGCCCGGCAAGGTGCAAAAAGTCGGATAGCTCAGCATTCATAGGCCCTTCGCCGCAATGACGATAATTATCTCACGGTTTGTCGTATTAAAAATACTAATAGATTTTAGATTTTAATAATCCGGTAATCAGTTGTCAAGAGAAGAATGACTTCCGTAGGAAATGTATCGAATCATATTTTATTCTCACAGATAATAAATGTTATGACAATTTATCAGTGATGACCATTGCGCAATATGGCTTCTTCAAAAAATAAAGTTCTTTTAAACAAAATAATATACTTTGTACTTGGTATATGTATATTAAAAATCCTATGTTCTTGTTATAATAGTAATGTAAATTGTTACTTTAACTATATTAATCAGTTAACGGTATAAATTAAGTGTCATTTTCAATACTTTATGGAATTCTTCTACATTTATATTGATTTAATTTGATTTCAGTTTTCATAGTTGCTGTCCCCTATTATGGAAGTAACCACTTTTATTGGCCACATCCCCTAGTACTGGCATGAACTCTCCTGCCACTGGTCACGTGTTCCGTCGAGAGTCCCACTCCTTTTATTCTCGCAATTTATTATAACTATTTCACTAGTTTTCAAAGGAATGAGGGCAGGTTCTCAAAACGTTTGTGTGTAATTTAAAGCTTTTTAAAGGTGAAACCGGAGATAACGGTACCAGCCTTCGTTGAACTTTTTTTTTTTTTTTTTTTTCAAGTTGTGACGTCATGGGTGTTTTTGCACTACAGTAAACGCCGCTTAATGTGATTACATCGGGCCGATTTGATTTTGATAACTATAACCGATTGATTATAATAAACGAAAAATATTTAAATTACAAAAGGGCAGCATATACTGTAGCAATGATGAGGAGAGGACGATTTCAGCAAAAAACATTACTTAACATAATGAAATTACATGCATTAAATAAAAAATTGATAGACAAAAAATAGTACATACGTGTCAAGGAACAAAGAAATCATCAATTGTTGATTGGCTGGTCTGCTTACGGAGTAAGTCATTAATAAAACGTTCGTACTCATAATGTTTACGAAACCCATCAGCCTCAGCTTTTCTTTGCACTCCAGTCGCAAATTTCGAAGCGCATTCCTCATCTCAGCACTCGTTGGAATCTACTCTTCCTCGATAACATTTTCGGGTTCATCTTCATCAGAAACAGATGTCAATATTTCGTTCGTGTTCGATACAGCTTGACAAATGTCGTGGTCTGTTAATAAGAGCCGAAGTTTCTAGGTTCTCGTCGATGTCCATCCAAGCTTCGAAATCTTGAGCAGTCTTGTCGGGTGGAGCACTGATAATTTTCTCCAATTCTTCCACAACTGCATAGGCGTTTTCTTCTGGTTGTAAGAAACCTCCATGACTGAAACAATTGCGAATCGTCTATTCCGACACTTCATTCCACGCCATCGCCAACAAATGTATCGCATCCAAAACATTAATTTTTTTTTTAGCCATTTTACTCCCACTAAGTTCTTCAGTATCTTCCATGTTTTCCAAGATTCGTGAGTGTATTTCTTTTCTGTAATACGCTTTAAGCGTTCAGATTACTCCCTGATCGCATGGTTGAAGCAACAATTTTGTATTGGCAGATAGGAAGACGATCTTTATGTATTTTAACGGCACCGTTTCCACATGGGCAGTGCAGTTGTCAATGAGGAGGAGAATGTTTCTTTTCAATTGCCTCTCCCACGAACTTCGCCGGAATAGCTCATCGCAAATGAACCAATTGGCCTAAAATTTGGTAACATTAAGCGATGATAGCGATCCCATTAAGCGATCATTTTTGCGATAATTCGAATACGTCTGTTCGGCACCGGAGGTTATTGATAATATTAAACGAATGATAACATTAACCGTGATTACATTAAGCGGCGTCTACTGTATATTCAAAATGGCGGACACAGAGACAATATAATAGTATCGGGAATGCGAAAAATTTTAAAGTGGAAAAACTAACTTTTCTAACCTACAGCTAATTGCAATGGAATGAGAAATTGTTTCATAAGTTACCAACAGATCCAGCCTGCAACTTGACATGCCTTACTTATTCTACCTTAGGTTACCTTACCGCACTAACTGCAATTGACATATCCTACAATTGAAGATGCCTTACCATCGCTAACCTACAGCTAATTATAGTAAACACTTCTGTCTAGCGCTGTTGGCGCTTCGTGCGAACTGCTTGACCTCACAGGAATCCAATTTGTTTTGAAGGCTAATTGGTTTTTAGGAAATTGCTATGGAAGTTATTAAAAGAAGCGCTTACCTTATTTTTCTTTGTCCGCCGTGTACTGTCTTATCGGAAACATTCAACTCATCCATAATCCATTCATTCGTTGTGTTTTTGACCCACAAATACGTAATCATCACCACTTCATACTCAACTTGCTCTCATCAAACCACGAACCCTTGCGCACAGACCTTTTAACCTAATGCCTTGTATTCCTATCTTTTACACGATACACCCAGTTATACCAGTCATTCAAATCCTTCCTTTCAGCCAAACACATGCTCTTCCCACACTTATACTCTTTAGCAATTAACTCAACATCCATACAAAAGTCAATTATATCTTTCTTACATCCATCTCAGTCGTCCAAGAAAATAAAATCACATTTACCCGCAGACAACCTTTCAGAACCATTCATTTTTGCGCAACGTCAAAAAACACAACTCGAACCGCGAAAGTAGTTTTCGAAAAGAAGGAAAAATACGTGGTCTGAAAATCACGTGGTGTTAAAAACCAAATATTTCTGTATCGCTCCGCAAAGACGCAACTGCAAAACGGCACCGAACCATGTATCCTTCCAAAGACGCTGATTAGCTTGTACCGTGTTCTCCGGTTTAGTCCTTTTTAAATTTGTGTTGGCCTCTTGTTTTAGCCGATGAATATTTTACACACGTTAATAATTTTTATTTAGTTGATCTAGTTTTAGCGTTTTCCTCTCAACTGACATTTGTTTCACAATCAAAAATTGTGACAAACAAAAACAACCTAACAAGACAGTAGGTAGTTGTTATTCTTCTCTTAACCAATATTTACAAAATCTTCAGATTAACCCACATCTTATTTTAGATATTTTTTTAAATAATTGTAAAATAGTAATTGAATTGGGATAACTGTATTCTAATTACATTGCAAGTTATAATAATACTCTTTATCCTGTAATTTAGATCATAAGCTTTTTCTAGATAAATTGTCATCCAACCTTATTAAATTTCTCTAATATACATTTTTTTTAACTATTTACAAGTAGTATATTTCTGAGCTCGTTTTTTATCTCCATAAAGCAGAGATAACTGGATATCTTATCTGTGTATTGCATTATTTTTTTCTATATACATTTAAAAGCTCTCTTTAAACAATCAATTTCTACAGTGTGTATGTTACTCATTTCATTTTGTAAAAATATATCCTGTCGTTGATCTGTTTAAATAAAATTTCTTAATAAATAGGAAAGAACTAATTTTTAATTCCCCATCCGTTTAGTTCCATTCTATAGAGAAAATATATCCTTTAACTTATTTCAGTCTCTTATTTTTGCCCTTCTATATAATTTGCATGTTGTCATTGGACCTTTTATGTATTTTACATTCTCTATATTTTGAGATTTTTTTTGTCGTGAATCATCTCCTAAATATTGATATTTAGTTGTCGTTGAAATTTCTTTCCTATTACAAAACCATTTTCCATTTTTAGCAGATTTTTCTCCGTTCTTGAATATTATAAGTTTATAACAAATTTATTTTTAATTTATAATTCTTTAGTAAAATTTTCGAAAACACTTAATCCTACCTTTGAACTCTCCTTACGACTCTACCAATATAATAAGATCGTCCGCTTACATTAAACTATAGATTTGCTTATTATTTTTACTCCATCCCATCTTTAATTCTAAATCATTATTTAGAAGAGCAAATGAACCAAGGCCTTGTCGCAATCACTTGATTGACTAGAAATCAATCTTTATCATTATCCATATTTATAAAAGGGTTTTTCTAGTCCTCCGAAACCCTGACACAGAAATACAAATAAGGTGTCAAATGCTAGATGTGCTTTTTGAGGATGCCAACGTTTCATTTTTCATCGACGTGGGTCAACCGTAAGTCACGTGAGGTAAGATCAAAGACTGATGGCCAAGTGCACCAAACTTCAATTAACTTTGAAGGCTGCATTGTG
>JAFIDM010002131.1:105645437-105671540 GCA_023159025.1 Thereuonema tuberculata
CTTGTTAGGACTGAAAAGCACAGCCTCCACATCCGTTGTTGAAACTTGATACTTCCCATTCAATGTTTTCGCTTTTTCAGTGTCCCCGTACATTTCCTGTCGAGCTTCTTCCTTTTTGGCTGGATTGCAGTCCAGTCTTCTTCAGTTATGTTCCCCGCCTCACATATTATGCATGTATCGCATAGATCTTTTTTGGGTTGAAAGAAACCAATATTTAGATAGCAACACCGTCCTCATGACACTTCTTGCAGTATGCTTTCTACTGTACCAGCATCTAGAATCGGAAGTGTTAAAAATTAATGAAGTGCAAAAAACGCAATTTTTGAAATGAAGTTGAACTTGAGCTTAAATTATGAAATTAAAGCATGAACAGTTGAAATTTGAATTACCTTTTTTATTAATCTGAGGTAAACGATTTTGCTGCCCCCTCTGTTGTTGACTAGACTCGGATTGTTTAAAAATTAAAGGAACATTGTCATCAACGGAGAATCTTACAATTCGAATATGGCGCCATCTAGAACGGAATCATATCGTTCCCTTTACAACTGGCTCCCTGGTGCCCAATAATGAACCAATTTTTTACTCATGTATGGTTAACCAGGCTTAGCTCAATGTTTGTAACTTTGTAAACATTGTTGGTATTATCAATTCGTTTGCCTCACAGTTAAACAATACGACTGCCAATTTTCTTGTCTCCATGCGCATTTTTTTTTTTTTGTAACTCGAGAACTAGTGAAACAATCGGCTTGAGACTGACAGAAATCGAAAGCTCGTAAAAAAAACGTTGAAAATGGTGTATTGGTACGCCAAGAATCGGTCAATTTTTGACGAAATATTCGAGGGAAAAAAAAAAAAAAAACACTATTTTTCAAATTAAGTGTTGACCCGCAAGAAAATTATACACCAGCACGCACCCGAGAGCCAACAAACTGTTTTGTTCTTGGCTACGGTTGAGCCTCACCAGTCACAAAATGATAAAATTACTACATTTGTATATTGTCAATGTCAATTAATATGCCACTAAATGATAAACATTCATACTTTTTTTTAGATTGATAGTGCCTATTATTCCAATTTAAACAAACCCATCTTCAATCGTGCTAAGCGCAAGTCTTGCTATTACTCACCTTCGTTTGAGAAAACGTTGTTTTAAGGTTGAATTTCTGGTGCATCCGGCTGTTTTGGATTCATTTTTTGTCCTGATAACTCAACAAGCATCATGCCCCTACTTGTCATCTGGATGTAGAATCAAACGGTTCTGTATATTAATAAGATCCTCCCGTTGCATTCCGATAGAACGTCAAGGGCGGGAAGTGGAACATACGAGTTATGGGAATACAATAAGTTCAATATTCACTTACGAGGTTTGCGTCCCAGCACATACGAAATTTGTACTTTTAGTATAAGGAGGATTGTCACATACGTGGAACACGTTTCTCTTAATTTTGCGGGGAATTTTTTTTTGTTTTTTGTTTTTTGATGGATACGAGGTTTGTCATGGTGTCGAGCAAGCGTATGGGAAGTCAAAGAGATCAAAATACAAATTTCACAAAAAGTGGAAATACGAGGTTTGAGAAATAGGGTAACGATATGGCCTTTCGAAGACCTTTGTCCATGGGCTGTGACGTAGTATGGAGCAAAGCGAAGAGATTTGAACAGAATCAGCAGCCCCATTTTTATTTATTTTTTTACCGCTTCAATTAAACGGAAAGTTGTAATAAATTAGAAGTCGCTTTCAGAAACTTATCTTTCGAAAATAAACAATGATTTTGCTAAAAGACAATTATTCTAGGCATCAGAACATATCAGCATTCACTTTTAAAATAAAAATTCTCAAACTTTGATGAAAAGCATCGGCATTTTCGTAAATGATCGTAGGAGCTTGACTGCCGCGAGATTCAGAATTTGCCCTAACATTCTGCAGCTTCCTTTTCGATATTGTTTTTTTTTTTCCCTTCTCTCAATTATTTAAAAATATAATGTAATCTCAATCACTTCTTAGACATTTCATTCATCTGAATTGAAGCCTGAATATTGTAGTAACCATTAAAGCCCAGATCACACCAGCATATTTTTCAATATTGTTCTTGCTTCACTGAAATATTCATTGTTTTCAGTTAAGTGTTCTCCATCCTTGCGTTCCACCGGATCGACGAAATATGATGAAACAGTGCGTATGATTGGCAGAGCGCTAGCCAATCAGAGTTGAGCTGGAAAGGTTCTGGCGGGAACTCCAAAGCTTTTCCCAGTTACGAAAAGACGTTTAATCTTTTTTTAGAGGTTAAATCGTGTTTCAGCAACGCAATTTCGGTAGAATTTGAAATGACTTTTAGCAAGCTGTCAATCTGTTCGAAACTAATTGTATATTGTATTCAAGCATGAGTGAATTTCGATTCACAACAGCGAGAATCCCCTGCGACCGTAACGAAGCTCAAGAAGAAATGAAATATCTCTTTAAAAAACTGACATCTGCACATTCCGACGCATAGAATTAATTTTGTTTCAGTAAAAATATTGTTTATTTTCGAAAGATAATCTCCTCACTGTGATACTTAATTCGTAACAACCTTCGGATTCAATCGAAACGGTGGCCAAAATGGCGTCGGTCGGCTTCTTCGGTCTCGAAGCTAGTCTGTTCTGATTGGAGCTCACTAACAATCAACACTGAAAACAACGTTGCGAATAGAACAGTATCTAAATTTTTCCAATGATGGAATCAGTGATGAAAATGGTTAACAGAGGCAAATCACACGATCATAGGTTGTCAATGATAAAAACAATGTTGACAAATATGCTGGTGTGATCTGGGTTTAATCAATATGAACAACTTAACAAAACCACCTTCCTCCATTTTGAATGCTTACAGCGTCGTTCAACGGACAAAAACGTGATTAAGAAGTGTACTTGTGACAGTCGAAGGAGTTAGTTTTTCGAAAGTCTTTGAAGTACCTTTCACTTTGACGTTTGACTGAAGTATTAAAAATCTTACTTTCTACCATTTCTAAGGTGTTAATGTTTAACCGCAAGTTGCACCGAACCCCTCCCGGCCCCCCCTCATTTGTTTGTTTTTTCCCTTATTCGAATCGACTACATCTTATAATCTTGAAAATTAATGTAATGAAAAATCTTAAATTTGCATAATATTATAAAATTAATCTTTTCTGGTCCTTCCGTGTATTCAGGCCCCACATCAAATTCAGGACACTAAATGCAATATCGTATTCCCCTCCCATGTTATGGTCAAAATCATAGATTCTTTGCCAAAGATTTCATATTTCTTCCTTTTAAATAGGTCACAGTTATTAGCATTATTTTCAGAGTGCATTAATTTAACTCCAACATCTACTTTTCCCAGCTCTATCCAAAAGTTAAGAATATGTGACACATTTCACTCACCTATCGTCTTCAGCATTTTCCAAGGCCACTCCTGTCAAGTGCTGTCCATTCTGTACATTTTGACATAACAAAAACTTAAGACATTTAAATTATAAAACTTAAAATGAATACTATTTATACAGCCATTGAACCTTAATGCAACCCTTCAGGAAGTCGTGAATAAGACATTATTGCATAAAACCACTGAACATGATATTCATTATTGAACAGTAGAATATCTAGATTAATGATCAAATGTTGTCAGGCAGAATCGCTCTAGACAAACATACGGAGAAATAAGTTCAAGTTATTTTCTCAAGTTATTAAAAGTAATTGATAATGATATTTATAATTTTCAACTGAAAGGAGCTTATTTTAGACTCTTCTTAAATTATAATAGAAACTATAAAAATCTGGAATAATATAATGGTCTTTCTGATTCGCTTCGTAGAGTTTCAATTACCGAAATTCTGTCTAGTTTTTCTAAATATAAAAAGAAGGCTATTTTTTTTTTTTTTTTTGTCCAGCTTTGGTAATTATTAAATTTACCAATTACAAATAAAATTGCATTTTAAAAATTAGAAATACAATATTTTAGATTGCAATTGACTGTTTCCGATTTTTAATTACAATAGTATTTAGAAAGTGTGCTGGAAAACGTAACGAGGAAAGAAACAATGATTTTCAATTAAAGTAACGAAATCATTTAAAACAATAGTTACAGAAAACGTAGCAAAAACGAAAAATTTAATTTCGTTTTATCGTTAAAAGATAATACATAGAAACTCCTTCATTATAATAAAAACATCGGAACCAATGTGGTGCCCGCAGAAGTTAAAACAAACAATGATCGCCATATTAGCGTGAAACAGCTGTACCAGGATGTCATTTTGTGTACAACTTGGTCTCACCCATTGTTATTATAATAAAAACATGTCAATTATTTGTCTCCTTCCCAATCACAACATACCTGTCAATTAGCATATTTAAAGTAAATAGGTAATATGGGAATATTTAGGTCGAATTTTACAAAATATGGAGGAAACTCCTATTAAAAACAAAGAAATCGAAAATACTGTAGTGAAAATTTTACAATCTGCGGCAACCTCTTATTTTTAAAACATTAGTTTGTTTTGTAAGAAAACTCCTGGTTTTTAATATTAACAAAAAAAAAAATCTCCCAAATAAACGGCTTTTAGGTAAAGATATCAAGAATAAATGATAAAATAAGCTTAAATTACGAAATTTGATGTTTTCATACAAGATGTCAACAAGAACAGAAAAAGTTCCCAGAGCGAATTAATGAATCGGAATTTTCTAATCAAACTATGCAGTACTGTCCTCCAAATGAGAGATGGCCGCCCTGTTTTTGTGAGATCTGCGCATGTATCATCGATTAGTCTGGTCAGGCACTTCTGTCTGATTTAATGACAGGACGCCGCCATGACAGGTAATCGCTTGTTACTTTGCAAAAGAGTATTGTATTTATAAATAATATATTTATTTATTTATATAAATACTTATTGTTAGCAACTGGTATTGAAATAACGCTAAATAGTCGAGAGAAGTTTTAATTTGGCGTTATCAACATGTCTTTCTCAGTGAAAACAGACCCCGTCGTCTATTGTGACAGGAAAACAATTGATCAGCTACCGGAAGGGCTGCGCAGTTCAAACTTCCGCCGGCCATCTCTCATTTGGAGGACAATAGTCACAGTAAGACACAGTTGATCAGTCTGAGTAACTTTAATATCTACAGAATGTATTTATATATATATATATATATTCATATTTTCCATATTGAAGTATTTCTTATATGTTCTTTACTATTTTATTTTCCAAATTGATAAAAAAAAAAAAAAAAAAACCATACAAAAGATAATTTTGATAACAAAATTAAACTCTTACTGTAATATTCATAAATTTTTAACATGTTCGATTTAACGGACATTCCGTTCTCCAAACAGTCTGTTAAATGAGGGTTTATAATAAATGTGTAATAGGTATTAGTAAATCATTTATAAATACAGTCGGACCTCTATTTAACGAAGTCGCTAAATCCCGAAAAAAAGTTAGTTATATGGAAAATTCGTTAAATAGATATTCACCTTTTAAAATTACTTTAAACTACATAAAACAGATTTAAAATACAAACAATAAATATTATTAAAAAAGTAATAATTTTAATGACAAAGCATACATTACGACATGCGTACTTAAATTTTACTAATAAAGTCTGTTAATTTTGCCTCGAGTTTTTTTTTTTGAAAGGAGTTTTCGCTCATAGTAGGTTTCGCATCTTTGCAATGCACTAAAAACCCCTTCAGTATTTTCTTCAAATTGTAATCCGCGTCGGATTGTTTCAAATGATTTTAGCATTTCGTCATACGAAGGTTTTTTTTTTTTTTTTATTTCTGCATCATGATCATTTCCATTTTCATCATCTTCATCGCAATTCATAGCTGTATTGTTTTTATTCTTCACACTGTCCAAAATATCCGATTCAGTTAGAGTTTCCGAGGTCTCAACTTCAAAATCAAGTGAAAGATAATAATCAATCAGCACATAATCGTTAATTTCTTCTTTTTCCCCTCAGCTGTATCCAAATTTTTTCATTTCCTCTAAGGGAATGTTGAGAATAAAAACATTTCAAGGAGAAAAAAAAATAGATACCACGAAAAAGTTCGTTAAATAGAAAATGCACTTTGTTATTTGGAGGTTATTTTACGAAGAAATTAGCAAAATGTTCTTGGTTCCAAAAAAAAAAAAGTTCGCAAAATAGAGAAATTCGCAAAATAGAGATCCGACTGTAAATAAATAAATAAAATAAATACCCTTCGAAGCTAATTATTTCGTTAGAATGTTAAACATAACGAAATTTAGATTTTAGCCAAACGAAACAATTTTTATTTCGTTGCGAGATATGATTTTCAATATGATAAAAGCTGTCGACGATTCGAATAATGAAGGGGAAACGTTGTATGAAGACATCTTATTAGTTTTCATTGACAAAAAATCTTGGTTGATCAGTTCTTAATGGTCATTTAACTTTTGAATGTGAAAACCTAAGACATTTCATTTTCTTTCTCCCTCAGGGCAATCAACAGGAATTGCAGAAAGTCGTGCGACAACTGGAAAAGACGAGAGCCAAACTAAAGGAATACAGGTATTGTATGATAATTAAACTTCACAATACCTGTGTACTGTAAGATTACCTTTCAAATGAATTTTGACTCAACAGATTGGGCCAACCTCGTCTGGTGGAAAATCCAAAGCAAACCATTCAAGTCATCCACATTTCATGATAAACTAATATTGGGAAAACATTTTCATTTCGTTATTGAATCTCAGAAGGCTAAAAATGAGTTAAAACAAAAGGCATATTTATTTTTAGCATTTCATTCACCTGAAGTTGGTTATACTTAGTGACAGAGCAATGTAGAGAAGGATCTACTCAACGGATCACAACGAAAATGGGTGGATATCTTTAAAATAGCATGGTGAAAAGAATTTGTGAATGCCACCAGTTAGCGTTAGTGTAAAAACAAAAACAAAAATACTAAGATAAACATGACTTTTAATTGAAAACCAGAAACTCAATATGAACCACTCGTTTGCAAAATGTGCTGGAAACGTAATACAGCTGCTTTTGAAGCATATCTCTAGGAATGACGAATATACTTGCCTTCAGTTTAACAAACGATCCAACATTGCCTTGGTAAACTTGGCTTTTCAATTAACTCCAAAACTAAAAATCGCAAGGGTTGAGGTCAGGGATCGTGGTGGTCAAGCATTGAAAACTCCGAGAAATTAATGTCTTCATCAAATGTGGTATGCAACAATTGCGCAGCCGTACGTGAAATATGGGATGGCGCCCCATGAAGTTTATACAGTGTAAGCAATTATGTTCTTGCAAAATCTGAATAACCTTGCGGCGGAGAATGTGTGTAAAGGCTTTAGATGTACCATTTCAGTAGGCAATGCTAATGGCAATGTAGAGGTAGAATTGCCACTGAATAAAAAGCTTTAAAACTCGATCTTTCACGTTTCATATCGTATTTCTCGTTAAATCTCGACGATATGTTTTCGAGATTTTAGTCGGCATGCCACTTCAGATTTTCAAGCTGCAATTCTGATATGATTTTAGTTAATAATGTAGTTTTTCCTGGAAGCATCCACGAAAACATAGGGAAAAGATGACCTTGGTTCGTGAAAATCAATTTTGTAGTCAGTTATTTCCAATAAATAGATGCAAATCGATTGGACTTTGAAGTTCTTTAATTTGCCACCAGGAACCAGATGGAAAATAGAACCCGTTAGATATTAAGAGCAATAGAGGCAACTTGTTGTCCGTTACACCATAGCCCTACGATGACGTACAGATTGCCTACTGAAATGGCACATCTAAAACTGTCTTAACTCGATCCATTCACCGATGGACACACGGGGCCTTGTGGCGTGATCTCAAAGGAAAATGGTCTGATTACAAAGTTCGCGGTACAGTTGGGAGTGCAAGGGTTCAGGCAAACAGCATTCGTAAGTGTTCGATTCCAAATTCGTCAGTTGTGTGTATTCACTACTCGTTGTAGGAAAAAATGCGCTTCATCGGTCTATAAAACTTTCGAAGGCCACATGTCGTCTAGCTGCATCCTTCACACAAATCGCAAAACGAAGTGGTGCGCTGTACAGGGTCCCGTGGTTTCATCTCCCTCTGAAATTTATAAGGATACTATTTCAGATGAACTATAGAATTTTACTGAGAGTTTACCACAGAACTTGGTAAACCTGCCGCTGATTCCGCTACCGCTCATCTTTAAAGGCTACCGTGTTTTGCAGCAACAGATTTCTGTGCCTAATGCATGCAGAGCTTCAATTTCTTAATCCTTCGAACTGTCGCCATTGATAAAGGACAATTAAGTAAGCTCTTGCAGTGCCGAAATTCACAAAACGGCTGGTGCATTGAAGGTAAAAGAACTTCACAATTAAAGCATGTAAAGGCAGAGCATTCTTAACAGAATTACATAGTACACTTGTAATATTAGGCTACCTTTAATAGCCTTCTGCTGCTGAGAAAATGCAAATTTTCTTAGATGCAGTGTGGCTTTTTTTTTTTTTTAATTAGTGTTATGTGCAAACAATTAATAGTTAGATATAAATTAAAATTATACTTAAAACAAAACTAAAAAAAATTTAAAAAAAAAATCAACTAAAAATTAAAATAAGTTTTGACGACTAATACGATGTTTCTCACCTTAAAACAATGTCTAGTCAAGTCATCGAAACTGCTGGTTTTATTTTTTAATTTTATGTGCAATTTTAATTATTCATCTATGGCTTTTGATTATGGCCAACCTATACTTGTTTTACCCATCTCCAAAGTGGGTACTAATTAATTGAAGTACGGTAACAGGACAGCATAAGCTTCATGACCATCACAAGATGCTAAAGGATGGAGCATCTTGTGGTGGGGTAGCTAAAGGGAATTATTACACTAGGTCACTGTTAGTGTATGCATATGTCCTTGTTAATCTATCAAAGTTTAAGATGTGTGGTAATTAGTAATCATTCAGATAATGTAGACATTTACTGTTGAAAAATGTTAATTTGCTTGTGAAGAACTGAAATTCTAATAGTATTTCTTGTAAATTTAATTGTTTTTCATCATAGCTTACCTCGTTTTGTTGCTGCTCTTTACTGCTGTCAAATGTATTTCCAGAAATGATTAAATCTTTTGGGGTCATTCCCTTAGTGATGGCATGTAATATCTTAAATGTGTGCCAATTTAAGTCATTGTTTCAATGATCTACAGCAGTTAAGGAACACTATCAGAACCCCCACCCATACCTACCACCATGAAGAAACCACTTTCAAGATCAAAATCCATCTTATCTTTAGTAGTAATGAACAGACAACGTATAGAAGAAATATACCTTCTTACTTTGAAAGCCCAATTTTTGTTTGGGGGGGGGGGGTGAGACAATAACAAATAAACCGCGTGTTTTTTTTTTTCCCTATTCAGCCCATGGAAGTTTACCAATTTGGAGATTTAAATAAGAAACTGGTTGAGTAGAACAATCCTTGTGTCTGCCAATTAGCTGTAGGTTAAATGTTAAGGTATAACCCCCACTCCAGAATGTTTATATCGAAACATTTTAAAAATTATTAAACATCAAATGTTTAAATATGCATCAGTTTAGTTAATACTTTAATTCAAATACATTTTTCATTTGCACTATTCTTTACAAGTAAATATAAGCATCCTTTGAATTGGAATCGCATTTTGCCCAAAGACTAGCGTGCAGATTTATTTGCCAGATCACATCTAAAAGCAACAGAAAATTGATCTTTGCCCGAAAGTGGTAGACATATCGCGATTAGACCGATCATATCTGGAAATGCTCAGAAATCTGCATTTGACCATAATAATACAAAACATTTAATTCCTCATTTGGAAAGAAACCTTACTTTTAACCATATAAAAAATAATTCACTTTTCATCAGTGGTTCTAAATGCAGCCAAGTGTCTGCAATTTTAAATTTTAACTGGGCTTCACGAAATGAGAAAAGAAAAAATTACATTAAAGTACAAATTATGCTAATTCATTGGAATTAACAATTTGATATACCGTACCTATATCTGGCTTTTATGAAATTATCCAGTCCTGTCAAATCCAAAGTTGGAAATTGTTGCTTTGATATTTCTGATTCAGTTAATTATATATGAAGATCACTTTCAACAAATGCAAGTAGACGTGATTGTACCAGTAATTTGGCTAATATGCCCGAATTGGGTTGGAATTCTGGGTCCAGCTCGATTTTTCTTTCATTTGTGTCCTCTTTCTCTCCTCCTGGCTGTCTTGCACATCAGTACAAAAGGATTCAATAACAATGGAAAAGCCTTAGCCTTTTCAAATAAAAACAGACAAAAATTTAATTTTTAAAACTTTATTTACAATTTTTAGAAACTTTTAGAAAATATTCTGAAGATTGGATTTTTTTTTCTCTAAGGTCAAATGATGAATTTAATATTTTTATTTTAGCAACCATCACTGCGATGGAACTGTTCTTGAAAAGCGCCTGCAAGATTTGGAGAAGGCCCACGAAGCAGCCCTTGAACAAATAGAGATCATTAAAAAGGTAGGGATAAGCACAACAACTCTCCAACTGTCTTCCACTATTGGTATTTCTCCCTTTTGAACCATTTTGTTCCCTTTGTAGGAGTTTGATGCCTACAAGTCCCACATGGCAATGTTACTCAAACAGGAGCAGACAATTAACGCTAACATCAGACACGTCATAGACCCATGTAACATCTGTAATCATCTCAATATAGTTTAACTTAAAATGTAATTAAATCTAAATTCTAAATAGTAAAGTAATAAAACTTGGAAAGTTATCTTCAATTTTGACTTTTATAAATAAAAAAAAAAAAAAAAAATTACTGGACTTCATTTAATCAATAAATATTTTAATTTTAAAAAATAAATTCATTCATGAAGGATTTTTTTTTCATATTTTAGCATCACTTTTCAGCAGACAGGGGAAATGCTCATACTTACTGAGTAGTCTTTGAAGTTCCAACAGTACTTCACACACGTTTAGAGGGGAAAATGGGGCCAACACAACAAAATATATAGGGACATCAGAGAAAACTATTGAAACTTACCACCATCTTGTGTTAATTTCCAGCGGTCAAGTTTGAAGATTTCACAGAATACACAGAATATTCAATAATAATAATCTTGCTTCATAGTGGTCAAGAAAATTTACCGAAAGTCTGATTTACAAGACTATCCTTTGAAACCTCACGTTAACTGAATATGGAATAGACTTAATTTTCAAATATCAGAGGTTGCCCTCTGAATTAATATATTGATTGGTGTTGTAACATGCGTCAGATTTGGATTAACACAAGCTTCCTACACAGTCCAACCATTTTCATTCAAGAAATACGTAGTTTGTGGCACAATCTCCTGAAGTGATGATATCCCTAAGAAAAATTTTCAATCTATTGTCAACAGACCTACTGCAAACAAAACCCAGCTGATAACAGTACAATAATCTGTGGCAATTGCAAATTGAAATTTTTATAGGTAACTAGCAGAAAATCCTATTTTTCTTTTTATCAGAAATAAGCATTCAAATATAAATTAAACTTGATTTCTGCTGACAAATTTAACAAAAATGCTTGAAGCATTAAATCAAAATATTTTTCTTTCTTTCAACTTAGGTTTCAACAAATTAGCTATAGGATAAGACAACACTGAATTCAAATTCTGTTCACAACACTTAAATTCAGTTTTTACAATTTATTTGTATTACAAATGCATTCAATGCAAGTACATCTTCCTACAACGGAAATTGTCCTTTTTGAAACAATGACGAACATTACAATCTGATTTATTATTATTCTACTAATATATTCCCTGCAATTTAACAATACACAATTCTACAATGAAGTAAATTTTTAAAACTTTACATTTCTTCTGCTAATTTCTCTGCCTTGGCAATAACTTCTTCAATGGGACCAACCATATAGAAGGCTACTTCTGGCAGATGATCTAATTCACCTGTTAAAAAAACAAAAAAAAAAAAAATATAATAAATTCTTCATTTAATTTTGTTTCCTTTTTCTCTTCTCTCTAGGAAATGAAGCTTTCATGAGATTCCACTTGTTTTAAAAACTACAGAAAAAAATAATTGTATTTTTCTTGTCTTTCTACAGTGTAAATGTTTTAAATAAATCTCTGGCATTGAAAACAAAGTGAAGCTGATTTTTTTTTTACTCCTTTTTTTGAACCCTTTTAAGGATAAATATAATTTACATTCAGGAAATGCCCTTCACAGTGATTTGTCTATTGTTGTCAATTTGATTCTGCCCCTCCCCACAAATCTGTTTGGGTGTTGTGTCAATATGAAATAATTTTCTAAACAATTTTAGCATCAGTTGTAAGAAAACAGTCACTGGATTATTTTGAACTAATAAATGATAAAAATCCTGATATTTATTGAAGATTTTAAATCATTTATTACTTATTAAACAATGATTGTTAATCAGTGTAATTAACAGTCTAAAATCTTCATCAAAATAATCCAGTGGCTGTTTTCTTACAAAGTTTATGAATATCTTCAACAATGACATAACTATCAAATCAACTTCTCAATTTGAAATTACAAAAAAATTAGTGGAGTAAAAAAATACTTCTGGTAAGGGTTAAAATGAACCAAATCAGTTCCTTTTAAAACCTGTAAGATCTTACCATTTAGGATCATTTGGAATCCTTTAATCGTATCAGCCAAGGGAACCAATTTGCCAGGGCTACCAGTGAAGACCTCAGCTACTTGGAATGGCTGTGATAGGAAACGCTGAATTTTACGGGCTCTAGCTACAGTCAGTTTATCGTCTTCAGACAACTCATCCATACCCAAAATGGCAATAATATCTTGTAGGGATTTGTAATCCTAAAAATTAAAAAAGGAAAGAAAAAAAAATCCTTAAAACACTTTATGAAGAAATTGACCAATGAAAATTTAACATTTCTTAGCCAAAAGTTTAAAAAAAATTGCCATCAACAATTGTTCAAAACTGACAACCTGAGGTTTTGAAAGATTATGCATTCCCATTTGAGGCTTGTCAAATATCAGTATATCACTGAAAATGAATTTCTTAGAATTAACCCACAAGATGAAATGCAAGATAATCATCAGGAATAGCCATAGCTCTTTTGATAAATTCTTCATTTTCAGTAACTGCACTTGCAAAAGTATCAGTAAATTGATGCATCATTTTGACCTTCATTGGCAAATATCAATTCTACCTGTTGCACATTATTTTGTCCCTGTTCTATTATGCTTAATGCTTTGATGTATAATGAAGAGTTAAGCAACAAAGGAAGACCACAAATTAGTTTTCAAAATTAGCTTTAAGAGTTGACAACGGGCGTTAACTAAGGTAACATTAATTTTAATAGCCTTTTTTTGTAAGGTCTTTTTGACATTGTAACCAAATGGAAAATTTTACTACAAAAAAATCACATCAAATTATTTTAAGTATAATTTGTAAAATATTTCAATAGTACAAGTTCTCAAAAAAGCAGTTGAAAGAAAAGAAATTAAAGATTCATTAGGTTTCATTTGTAAAATCTGAAGCCTTACCTGTAAAATCTTCTGCACACCACGAGCAATATCATAATGCTCTTGACCTACGATGTTGGGATCCATAATACGTGAAGTAGAATCCAAGGGATCCACTGCAGGATAAATACCCAACTCTGCAATACCACGGGACAATACAGTGGTTGCATCCAAGTGAGCAAAGGTGGTGGCAGGGGCAGGATCAGTCAAATCATCAGCAGGTACATAAATAGCCTAGAAAGAAATACAATTTGAAAAAAAAAAAAAAAGGTCTTAAACAGCAATCAAATTGCCTGATAGTCGATTGCTTTAAGAAAAAAAATGGAATTTATACTAACATACTAACTTTACAGTCTCCAAAACATTTTTATACATAATGGAAAGATACACTTCTTCAGGTTAGTCTAATGATATTACATAGAAAAATACCATTTCCATCTTTTGGATAGAATACAAATAGTAAATGCAACAGAAATCTCCTCAGAATTTTTGCCAAAACAGTGGCCATGAACATCACTGTACAGCAATCACTGAAATTTTCACATAAATGTTCTTATGAGTGTCTTATTATGCATCAGTCAGAGAGCATTTATCTAAACTGGTCAAAACAATAAGGGGATATTTCAAAAAATAATAGGAAGGAACTATTCAACATCAGTTTTCATCATTTTATTAACAATGTAGGATAAGATCATGGAAGAATTAAAATTGCCACAATCTGCAATCATGGAAGGATGGCACTGCAGTGCAATACGGCTACAAACATTCAATTCAACAAAAAGCTGCAGTTGCAACAACACTGGACAATGTCTCTGCGATGAGATTTGTTCTAGCAAATTGCCTGGAAGCTTTGGCAGCTACATTTGGAGCATCCTAAAGAATAAGTCAACTGTGGGACCACTTCCAAGAAACCAGCAGCAGACCAGAAATTTGGTCAGCAGACCTGATCTCTACACATTATCTACACCTGTTTCTGTTGACCCTGATCTACACATTATCCCGTTTCTATGTTGCCGACGGCTTACAAGATAATGTAATGTATCCTTCTATCCCATTAAATCATCTCCCCATCCACTCCAAACACCAATAATTTCTTGAATTGTGACTCAATGAATAGTCACCAAACAAACAGTTAAGGAAAAATGAGGATTTACATTTTCTCTTTTAGATCTGTCAAGAAATTTGTGAGGGAGACAAATTTCCCCACAGAAAAGCACCAAAAGTAAAACAATTGATTTCTATACCTTTAAACAAAGAATCCACTTAATCCTAAAATGCCTCTAACATGATTTAAGGGAATTCAGATGAATGCACATTCAATTAATCTTTTCAGAAAATACAGGAGAGGAGGAGGGGAAAAAAAGAAATCACTTTTTAAAGTCTTGAAAATAAACTAAAAATAAACTTTAAAAGTTTCTCCAGGAATTTAAAATGCAAAAACAAAATATTTTGCATTAAAATTTCCAATTATGCAGCAAGTAGTTTGATTCCCTTATAAAAGACTATTGTGAAATTGATATAAAATTTCTTACCTGCACAGATGTAATGGATCCTTTCTTGGTGGTTGTAATTCTTTCCTGCATGGTACCCATATCAGTGGCCAATGTTGGCTGATAACCTACAGCAGAAGGAATACGGCCCAACAAAGCCGATACCTTAATAAAAACAAAATAAATTAAACACTATTGTTTGGATAGTTCTTCAATACATTTAACATATGTTTTGCTTTTGTTCTTGTGCATAATAAATTTTGAATTCTAAAATATTCCTGGATTAATTCTCTAAATGCAAGAGGATATTCCTCGATTCGCCTTAATTTCCTGCCTGTAATGGCCTTGTAAATCATAAAAAGGAACCACTAAAGTCTCATACTAAATTGTCCAAAGAATCATTATTGGTTCAATTAGTATGTAAAGGCAAATTATAGAGAACAAGACACCAACATTTTAAATTAAGCTTAAAATCCATTTATTTTTGGGTTGCAGTCCGTATGTGCACCTCCCCTCAAAATGGTAATTCTATTACTATATATATATATATATATATATATATATTCTGTTACTAGTAATAGAATTAACTATTTTGAGATAATGTATTATTTACAATTGGTAAAAAATAAATTAAAAATTATAACTTATTTTATTAAATTTTTTTATCAATTTATTATAACAGCAATCCCAAATAAATACCATTCATGGCCAAATTATAAACTTTTTTTTTTTAATCTTTAAACTTACCTCTGAACCTGCCTGAGTGAATCTGAAAATATTATCAATGAAAAGCAACACATCTTGTCCTTCCTGATCACGGAAATACTCAGCAACTGTCAATCCAGTCAGAGCAACACGGGCACGAGCACCAGGAGGTTCATTCATTTGCCCGTACACCAAAGCAACCTGAAATGTACAAACATTCAATAAGTAACAATACAAGGATATCAAAATTATATTTCAAAATACAAGGATTTAGAATTTATTGATACCCTCTCCACCTCCTGAAAAGCTGCTTCCTTTTGTTTGAAGCCCTCAAAAATGAAATTGATACAATTGAAGAGCCTTGAATTTTCAGATAATGAACAAACATAGGAGACGAAACAACTTATTTTCTTATACAACACCAACGCTGAAATTATCAACAGCAGCATAGTAGAAACAAAAGTCTTCTATTAACACAACAATATCCATTGGATGTATTTTTTATTGATTCCAAAAACTCAATTCTTCAGCAACTAGATCTTGAAATTTCCAAGACTACAGCAGATTCACGAACAATGACTAGAAAAAAGCCTCGCATCACATTTGAAGGCATTCATTTAGAAAGTCTAAAGACAATTCAAAGATCATAAAGCTCCTCAATAAAAATAAGCCGACAACTTTTATCATTAAAATATTTTTTAAGTGGCAAGAAACTTCCAAAAGTTTATAAATTCTTATTCTGAAAAACATTTAATTTAGTTGCTATTAAGATGCAAGAAGTAACCTCATTCCTAAACAATCAAGATATAAAATATTCCTTGCAAAACAAAGCAATTCGAACAGAAGCTGATCTAGAATTAATGGAAATCTTTGATCTTTCAAGAGAACAATTTTAATTAGAAAGGTACCTACAACACATTTAATCTTCCTCAAGCCATTCAAGAAAATCCAAGGAGTTGAAGATTAATGTTTACTTATGTTAACAGGACTTACATGCAGATGAAGACTTGAGGGGAGGATATTTATAAGCACATAAGTTTTAGATGTTTTGCCCAAACTTTGCATCTGCTAAGGTTTATTACAGATGATTTTTGGCAAACCACCTCTTGTCCACTGAATCATAAATGTTCTGACATCTGAAATACAGAATACCCAATTTCACAATTTAAATTTGGAATGATGCTTTTATGTCAAAGAATTTTTCCATTTTAATTCATTCAACAAAACTTTTTACAGCTTTGTTAGATGATCAGTCAAGGCCTCAATATTAATTTTATCTGAAATTCAATAGCTGAACTACTGAAAAGATGGACCCAATTATCAGACTGATCAAGTCTTAGTGGGTTCAATTTTCATTACGATTTCTTACAAGTAGAAATATTCCATACAATTTATATAAAAGTGAAATTTTTTTTGGGTGTGTGTGTGTCTGTCTAAAATCTTTAGCATACTTCCCAATAGGCTACTAGCTTAAAATTTCACATAGGTAGGTTCCATACTGTAGACAAAATATAAAAATAAACTACTTTTTTTTTGGGGGGGGGGGGGGGGGGGGGGGGGGGCATTTGTTACCATGAACTTTCTTGAAATGACCATGAAGCATATGCATATCTGAAACCGCTTTAGTTGGAAACATGAAATTTCACAAGTTTTTTTAATTTTTAATATTCGGATCCTAAAGCTACGCAAACACCATCCGATTTTGCACCAACTTAGTCGGCCAACTTTTTGTCAGCCCCGCACACCATCCACCTCGCAAATGAGTCGGCCATGATAGCAGCAATCCCATAATGCAATGTATTTCCCCCAGCAGATGTGGAAAATCCGGAAAAAAAAAAATCAAGGTTTTGAAACCTCTCTGATAAATTCTGCTGCATACAATTACTGCATTTTAGTATAAACTTTATTTATGCATGAAAGAAACTCGCAATACTCCGATATTCATTGTATACTCCCTTGTCTTCGACTCGAATCTGAACATAGTTTTAGACGCCATTTCTTTCCATGGGCGTAACAACTGACGTGTTCCAACGCTGCCCTGTGATTTGTTAATTTTCGACCGACTTCCAACTAACTTCCTGAGTTGGTCCTGCAGAACCAACTCTGAATCAGATGACTAAAGTTGGTGCCAAGTCGCTGAAAAACTGGCTCAAAACTGTCTACCAACTCGTGACGTAAAAATCGGCCAACTAAGTTGGTGCAAAGTTGGATGGTGTTCGTGGGGCTTAAGGTGTGTAAACAGGAGGGCAAACTTTCTTCAAGGATATGCATATCTCCAAAATCACTTCAGTTGTAAGCAAGAAATTTGACAAGTGTTCTTCATTCTAGGTTTCAGTTTAGTTTACTTGATGTAATTTGTTTTTTTGAAGTTTTTTTTTTTTTTTTTTTTGATATGTATTGCAAGGCTTTCAGAGTGAAGCGATGGTTGCAGGTCTGTAATATAATTTGTAATTACCATGTGCATTTTTAACCAACTGGAAAAGTTTCAACATGATCACAATCACAATTTCATCATCCACATCGGACAACTATTGTAACCTGTGCAATGCACAGGTATTTTGCTAGTAGTACTTTACTCAAATATCATTTATAATGATTTCACTGTAAAGTCAAACCTATATTTTCCCACTATCAAAATTAATCTTCATACTACTTCTTTGAAATATTTAATGTTAATATTTTCAAAACCTCCTTATATTTTTGTAAAAACAATTAACAAGTTTCAAATTCAACATCGAACTAACTAAAATACTGTCTGGCTCCGCTAAGCAGGCAGTTGAGTCACGGGGGTTTGGACGAGTCCATTAGTTAAATTCGGTGATAGGTTGAAACATACTAGGAAGAGTGGGGCTTCAACAATCGGCTTCGTGATTAAAAAATACCCCACCAACCAGGTGAGGGTAGTGCAGTAATCTGAGCTTTGTACCCCAGTTAGAAGTGGACTCATCCAAGGTCATCTGCCTTCTTACCAGAGCCAAACAGAACATAAATGTTATGACAATGTAGAAGTATATAACAATTTTGATCATTTTCTTGTGTTACAAATTCTTTATCAATTTAGATATTTAAATTTCTTCCTATCTTTACTTTTGTTTTTTCCTGAAACAATTTCACTGAACAGTCATTAACATTTTTACCTTTTTTTTTTAATGGATCAATAATCAAGGCTTCTATTATAAACCTCTTCGATTTTATACACTGTCTGCTACTGGATCCGGATTATGGTCTTCTAACAAACAATGATCTGCCCAATCTGAAATGTTCCCCTCTTTCCTTCTATATGCTTCTACAGTTCTTGTACTCTTTAGGGTTCTGCCCATGCATCCATAATAAATTGTCCTGCAATTTCTGCATGTTAATCCAGATCCAATAGCAGACATTGTACAAAATACATGACGACACTGAAAAGTTTATAATGGAAGCTTTGATAATTAGTAATTTTGAATCTATCAATAAAAAAATAAAAAGAAAAAAGAAAAAGGTAAAAATATTAATGATTTATCCTGAAATAATTTCACTGAATAAAGTAAAAGATAGAAAGAAATTTACAAATTCTTTATCAATGTAGATATTTAACATAAGGACAAAAATTGTTATATATGTGTACATTGTCAAAATCAGCATATGCTTATACATTGTCATAATATGTATGTATTTGTAAGTTAGATCATGCTGAATTTGAAACTTTAGTTGTTTTGTTTTTTTACAAAAATATAAGGTTTCAAAAATATAACCTGAAGACAGGAATTACGATCAAAATATTGTTGATAAAATTCTCAAAGAAATAGTATGAAGACTCATTATAAATACAATTGCTATTTATTGAACAAAATACATTTTGTTGGGACAAATGAATTACAAGGCATGCATTAGTTATCACTGCACCAGAACACAATTATAAAAATATTATCTAAAAGGACATTGCAGCAAATTTGCATTCTGATAGTGGAAACTTGGTACCAATAACTTTGAAAAGTCATTATCAAAAGAATGTTTTCCTCTGCTGTGAAATAATGGGTTAAATTCAGGAATTACAGCATTTGTTAACTTTAAAAAGTTTTGATGGAAGATTACTTACCTTGGAGCTCTTATCTTTCAGGCTAATAACACCACCCTCAATCATTTCATGGTACAAGTCATTGCCTTCTCTTGTTCTTTCTCCAACACCAGCAAATACAGAATAACCACCGTGGGCTTTGGCTACGTTGTTAATAAGTTCCATAATTAATACAGTTTTGCCTACACCAGCACCACCGAACAGACCTATAAACAAAAATCCTATCATTAATAATACTAATCTTTACATATAAAACACAAAACCACTGAACTTAAGTACTTGAAATTTTAGGGATGTTTCTCCCCCCTACGACATAGGTATCCACTAAGAACAGATTTTTGTAAATACAATCCCCAAAGGGCAAAAAAAGGTGTTAAAAAGGCTTTTTTCTGAAACTGTTCAAGTTTTGAAATGAAATTTGACATGAACATTCTTTGTCAAAATCAATGATACTTATTCAATCAACTTTCGATATTTGAGTCGTAAGAGGTGAAAACAGGGGATATGCATACTCTTCAAGAAAGTGTCTATTTCTGAAACTTAAGCTCAGAAATATTAATATATTTGTAACAATCAAATGATATTTTATTAACTGAGAAAGATTCAAAGTTATGTCACAATAACAATTTCCTCCTCCACAGCAGGACAACTGTTTTTTAACCCACGCAAAGCACAGGTATTTTGCTAGCATATAGTTTATTACATTGGAATAAATTTTAGTTACATTTATTCTAACAATGTAATGTTAAGAAACTGATACAATGTAAAATGTGCAAATTCTTGAAGTTAAAAATTGTCTGCTAGTTTGAATTAAGGAAATGAAGCCTATTCATAAAATTTCATAATCTTAAAAATTTTAATAGTCTCATGGCAGAGTGCACCAAACTTTCCTAAACTCTGATCGCTGCTAAAGCAACGATCAACTGACATTTTCTGTGCACGAAAGGCTAACTCGCTGATCAGATGGCAAATTTTAGCAGCTCGGAAACTGGCGAGTTAAATTTGCTGCATTCAATAAAAAATCTCCCGTCAGCCCCCACGAGAACCAATGTTTAAAAATGGCTGGCGTCGGCATCGATTGAAACCGACTCTTGTGATTTTGATGATGAAATTAGCTATATTTATTCCTATTTAATATTCCGAAAATAATGTTGCATAAGTTTACTTACTGTGAAGATTCTTATCGGGACATATCGTATCGACAATAAAAAAATTCTGTCCACGTGTATTGTTTCTAATCAATGGAGGCTGCCATTTTCTAACATACTGCACCTATGCACAGAAATTCGGATGTGACATTCATTGTTGTTAACCAATCGCAGTCAATTTTATAAACATTTTAGATTCAACAGCGAACATCAGTAAATGATTGCTAATTTTTCGTTGGTGCACAGCATCTATAACTTAACAGACTGTTATTCGATTTCTATTCGAATAACTATTGTTATTCAATAACTTAACGGGGGTTTGCTTCGATTTCCGTTGGTTCACTCTACCATTAATCTTTAAGACCTAGACAATCTTCAAATTCAAGATAATATTTGAGAAAGGAATTTTAAATTTTAAGAGAATAGAGAAAATGGATGTAATGTTAAGTTTTTGGAAGATATCCTAATTCTACTGTACCCCATTCATAGGGTAGAGAAGGACAGCAGAAATGCACAACATTGGCAAAGGGAATATGAAGAGTTGTGAAGCCTTAAAATGTTTGTCCTTTCTCTGAAAACATTCCAATAGTAGTTTATGATCCAATACATTAATTGTTTGTAATCCATTTCATTATTCCTTCTTTTAACTATTTACGGATCCTTTGATTTCGCTGAACCACTTTTCTTTCCTCAGAAATTCAAAATCCAAAAACTAGTTTGAAAGAACTAGAAACTTACTTTCCTTAAGAAAAATAATGAAGAAAATTAATTAAATTTACTTTTTGGGTAAAAACTACATCAAAAATTAAGAACTAGATCCTCTATTAGAAAAACTTTCCATCAGACATTAAAACTTATAAAAATTAGAGCCGCTTTAGTGAAGCTCAAATGGAATAACTAGGCTACCTTTCCAAACGTAGTTAATGAGTGTTAACATTTGAATATTTTCACAATTACAACACAATTTTTTACTCAGTAATGTTAAGGAGGGCAACAAACTCAATTAGTCTGTTATCAAAAGCAAATATTTCTTGTAATGTATCTCAAAAACTTTGACTTCCTATTTTTAATTTCTTTAGTTATTGTGATCACAGACATTTCTAAGGAAAACTGATTGTTCTAACGTGAATTAGAAGAATGAATTAAACAGCATTAGACATCATAAGTATAAATAGGAGAGGCAGATTACTTCATGAAGTTCATTTCAGAGGATATTGCATTAAAAAAAAAAAAAATACAAATTAGTAATTTATTACTAAATAGATTTTAAAATTTTGTGAAGTTTCATTAACTTCAAATCCTCTGGAACAAAAAATTTGAATCCAAATGATATTCGCATCTAAAATTTCCAGTAATTATGGCATGCAGATTTAATAATCCTAGTTCAAGAAAATTATCGTAAGTTCCCAAAAAATCCAAAGAAATTTCTTATTTCCCGAAAGTGCTACCACTTCTTCTGGCTTTCCAGAAGATTAAGATATTTTTCTAGTTAAGGACATCTAAATAAAGTCAACTGAAAATTCATTCCAATCCCTACTTTATATATCAACTGCACTTAATATAAATCGATGTAAGAATTTAAAAAGATTCAAAATCAATTCTTACCAATTTTTCCACCCTTTGCATAAGGAGCAAGCAAGTCCACCACTTTAATTCCAGTCACTAGAATCTCTTGGTTAACACTCATCTCCACAAATTCAGGAGCATCTTGATGAATTGAAAGAGTCCTGTTAAAAACAAAAGACATTGCAATTCAAATCTGCAATTATATTTACAAATGGTGAGCAGTTTCTACCACTTTCAAAATTTCAAATCCAACAAGGAGATTTGTTTTCTTACAAGATGAATCAACTGTGATAGATCTTTGAAATCTGCACTTAATCAGATCGTTTATTTATCTTAATTTGTATTGAATATTTCATTTGTTTGTCGTTATTTAATTATTCTTGGATTTTAATCTTAATTAGACCAATCAAAATGACACCAATTTAATGAAAAAACTATTAGATTTTTCATAGACAGGCCATTATGGATCAACTACATGCAATTTGTGATTTAGCAGAACAAAAATTAAAAACACCAAAAAATTAAATAACAAATTTGTTAGGAATGAGCAATGGTCACCGTTTGTTGTTACTTCAATATCAGGAAAGATATTAGGATCATTAACATTACAGGTGAAGAGGTTCCTGGAGAGTTATGAAAAAAAAAAAAATGTTAAACCAAAACAGTCATGTTTTGTTCAAACATGAACAATAAAATTCCAGCATGGAGATAGGAAACAATCACATTTACAAATATATTGTTAAATAAAGAAAAGTTTTTAAAGAATTATCAGGAAGATAAAACCTCATTTCTGTCCAGATCATTCCCAAAATTGCTGCACTTTGCTTCATGTAGATTTCAGACTAGAAGACAAACCAACTAATATAGTTTATAAACAGTGTTTCTAAAATTTCAATTAACAATTGCTTTTGTTTGATTTCTGTCTATCCACTGCAAAAATTAGGTCTTATTACGAGGGGAGATCAAAAAATAACGCAACAATTATTTTTTTTTTGCAAAAATACTTAAATAGGTAAGAAAAAAAAATAATGCACAAATACAGGTGATACCCATTTTTCAACATATGAACCAAGTCTGTCAACATTTCTCCCATCATTACACCAAATTTAGTATTCCTCGTTCATAGAACTCCATTTCCTGGGATCGTAGCCACCTGCTCACAACCGATTTCAGTTCTTCATTCGAACTGAAGCATTGGCCTCATAGGAATTTCTTCAGTGGTTCGAAAAGATCTGTTAGGGCGTTTGTCTCTAAGGGCGCGAAGCAACTTTGTCAATGTTCTAGCATAGGTTGCAGCATTCGCAGTGGTCCCAGTTGGAAGAAACTCCAAGAGTACACCATGCATATCCCAGAACAGTCACCAGAACTTTTTTCACTGATTGGGCAACTTTGAAATTTCTTCGGTGGCAGAGACCCAGAATGTTTTCATACCATACTCGCCTGCTTTGTTTCGGATGTTTAGTGGTATATCACCAGTCACTATAAATTCCAGAAAGTTATGACCTTCTTCAGCATAATGCTCCAAGTGGTCCAAGCATGACATCATTCTCTGGCCCTTCTGCATATCTGAGATCTTTGGGGTATCTAGCATGCACTGACTTTGCAAAATCTCAATCTGTCATGCACAATGTTGTACACTCTGCTATAAGAAATGTTGAATTGTTGTGTCAAGGTCCGCAGATTGATGCGCCGATCGTTTCGAATTGCTGCCTCAATTCCCGACATTGAGTGGGATTGTAGCAGTGACTGGTCAGCGGGAATGCATTTCATCAGTAAGGTATATTCGGCCCTCTTCGAAGAACCTGCCCCATCTGGAGATGTTGCTACAGTCCAAACAATCATCACCATATACCAACATTTCTGTGGATTTCACTCTGGGGTTTTCATTTTGCCCACAAAACAAACTACATCTCGCTGCTCTTCAGAAGTCTACAATGCTAGCAAATGTGCCATCTTTACTCAGTAGTTTATGCTAATTCCACCAGGGTGACACCTGATCGAGCAATTGCTCTCTGTAGCACAAGATTCAAATTAACTATCTTCCACAATTTGAACGTCCAGACCAAAATAAAATTCTGTAAAAAAAAAAAAAAAAAAAAAAAAAAAAAAAATTTTTGTGAGTTACTTTTTGATCTGCCCTCGTATAATGAACGGGAACTCACAAACTAAACCAGATTTGACTTATGCTAATAGAAGCATCATTTGAGAACAAGTTGCCATGCAATTCAAAATATGGCAGCAAACAAGGATTCCTTGTGGAGGCTAACAAATTGTAAGAAAATTTATTTCTTAATTTTCAAAAAATAAAGGAATGACTTATCCCAACATCTGTTATTTACACCTTTTCCATTTCAAAGCAGTCCACCATCACAAAGGAGAAAATTTGCCTTTTTGCATCCACATCTCTACAATTTGTATTCCACGCTTTAAAAAAAATGTCTACAAATGCCGTTTTACCTTGAAACCTCAAAACTTTTTTAGTTGCAGTAGTAATGGCAATTCATTTGCTAGAAGTCCTTTTTTTTAATTGAACATCCAACTTTGAGAAATCTGGTTTAATTTTTAATTGCACCATATTTAAACCAATGTTGAAATAGATATTTTATAATTAAGAGTTCAGTGAGCTCTCAATACCCATTGTTAACCTGTTCCTTAAAAAGCAACATAAGGAAACCAAGGGCAACAGATCTGCATGTTGTAATGTGTTCCTGTGAAGTCATATTTGAGCACAAAAACTCATTTTTCAGTTAATAAAAAAAGATTAAGTTTACAAAATAAAAAAAAAAAAAAAACCTCAATGCTTCACAACCAAATGTATTCAAGTCTTCAAATTTATTGAACCAATCCTTACTTGCAGAAAATTCCATCAGGCAATGTTCTTCATCTGACTAACGATTATTCAAAATCCTTCTGCCTCAACATGGAATTTACATTCTCCCTTTTCCTAAGCAAGTCAATGATTTCCCCATTTTTTTTCAAAGAACATTTTCTAGGATTCTCAAACATTTAATTCTGCCAGGCACTGCTAATTTGACGACATCTTTTTATTTTTCGCTACTACTGATCTTACTATTGAAAATAGGTATTCCATGTTCACATCCAATATCAAATGCTTGTTTGTCAGTTTCAAAATCTGCAATTATTTTCAATTTCTTTTATAAAGTAAGGACCGACTCATTTAACAGAATTGATTTGATATAGGACTGCTGGTCGACTGAATTAAAATTACCTGTTTATTTTGCAATATTTTCCCTTCCATGTTTACATGTACACCTGCTGTTCAAGATACCTTTCAACTGAAGTGGTACCTGTAAAAGTAGTTGATCTTCAGAGATATTTACAACAGAGGACCTCTATGTAGCATTCTTTTCTTCAATGCTTGCAGAATAAGAATCTGCAATCTCATCTGAAGCAGCCAAAACTTCTGCTCCAGCAACTCCAGACAACTTAGATCACACCTTTTTTGGTTTACTATCTTTGCTCCTTAATTGGCCATTCTTCTAAAGCTATGGCAGTTCTTGCTTTGAGAGCATACACAGGAACACTTCCTGTACATTTCTATTTCCCAAACCTTCACCTATTAAGTAATTTGGGTTTTGTTTGCTCTCCTCCAAAGTCCCCCCCCCCCC
>JAFIDM010002131.1:105671640-105711184 GCA_023159025.1 Thereuonema tuberculata
CCCCCCCCCCCCCCGCTGTTAATGTTCAACCAAATTCTGTAATTTTCCGCTGACCGAGAGATAATTACTTAAGCTTATAATTAGCTGGCGGAATTCAAATTTCTGCAATATATTTTAGTCATTAAAAATTTTTCTGTCAGTTTCTTTGTTTTCTCAATAAAAAAAAGAGTACCGGTTGAAAGACATATACAGAAAAGAAACTCGCCGGTCTGAAGGGTTTATTAAAGAAGTCACAGATCCATGAATTGAAATGTTCAAAATTTTAAGAAAAAAAAAAAAATACAAGAAATTTAAATACAATTCTAATAGTTTTATTGATGGAATACTTACATTTTGGCTTCCACTGGTCCTCTCTCATCAATGGGTTCCCCAATCACATTAATAATCCTTCCTAACGTTTCAGGTCCTACAGGGATTCGGATGGGAGATCCTGTATCAACACAAACCTGGCCCCTCACAAGACCTTCTGTGCCGTCCATAGCAATTGTTCGAACAGTATTTTCACCTGCAACAAAAACGGTAATCAAAATTTAATTTAGACTACAGAACATGATTAATTAACTTGTAAACTATTGTGGTAATTATGAATCCCTTATGATTAAGTTTCTTACCTAAATGTTGGGCCACTTCCAGAATGAGTCTGGGGGATCTCCCTTGTACCTCCAGGGCATTGAGAATGGGAGGCAAATTATCTTCATACTGAACATCCACCACGGCTCCAATTACAGCCACAATCTTCCCAGATGACCCAGTAACAGCCTTCGTAGCAGCAGCAGGTTTTGTTGCATATTTACTCCTTTCTAAAAAAGAAAGAAATTTTAAATTGTAAAATTACCTTTCAATATTATCTGAAGCAGAAAACAGAAATTAGTCCAGACATTTTTCAATTTTAATCCGATACTTGATCTTAAGAAAAAAATAAAAATACTTGAATAAAAAAAGAAAACTTAAAAAGTAGAAAATTTTCTACAAATCAAATTTATTCAAAGTTGCTACTTAAGGAACATTTTCAAAATGAAATTTCAATTGAGTTGCAAAGTTAACAAAGCATTTACATTTCTGTGAAATTTAGTAGACCTTTATAAAAGGTAATTATTAAGCTTTCTGTAGACTATTTAAACACTTTTCTCAAGTTATTCAGTATATTGCAAAAACAAGTAGATCTGATGAGAAAAGACCACATCCACCGTAATAACAAAACGATATCCCCCTATGCATTCAATGTATACAAATGGAAATCCAGAATACAAGATGGACCAAAGATAAATATAATTCAATCTCAGGAGAGGAAAAAATTCAAAAACCAAGTTTACTTAAAATGTTGATCTTGAGAAAGAGAAAGAGAGAAAGACGATACATTGTTCGGGTGTCTACTGAATCTCAAAAAATTTAAGGACATTAAAACTTGTATTGTAAAATATTTAAAACACCCAATCAGGGCCTCCAACAGAAATCTTTTAAGGCGATACAAGATGAATTTTGCAGGGCTCTTTACAATCCTATTTTAACAAATAAAAAAAAAAAAAGAAAAAAAAAAATAGTACAGGTCAAAAAATTACTTATCAGTCCCATTAGAGAAGTTGACATCTCCTTTAATTAAGTTGCAGTATTCACTTACAAAATGGACACCATGCCTGAAGACGCAGCCAGTCTGCCGTATTGCGAGTATCAGAGATATTGGGCAACTGATTCTTTAGATCAAAGACCAGGTTCAGACAGAACACAATCCACATCACAAGGACGATCACTTCACTCCTAATAGCCACATTACCAGAACTAACATCCAACAAGAACTGCAAACAGCATAAAGGGGGGGGGGGAAGAGATATCAGTGAGTGGATAGTCAAAACAGTTTAAGAATGGTGAAAAGACAATGAAGAGGCCTGCGACTGGGCCCTTCTTCACGGCAGCCTATCGATTGAAGTGTAGAGCAATGGAGCAACATTTTGTTCTCCAATAAAAGCAGAATGTGCTTGCATGGCAACATAAGAGCAGCTCTGGTATGCAGAAGGCCTGGAGAATGCTACGAGCGATGAGATATCTGAGAATGAGTGAGGTATGGCAGAAGATTCTGCATGGTGTGGGCTGGGATTTCCTTCGAAGCAAAAACAACCTCATTATCATAGCTGGTGGTGGCCGTAAAGCTAGTTTGACGTCAGACGACATCATCAGGGACATCTTAGGCAACCATGTGTGCAGTTTATCGGTCAGGACTTTGTGCTAATGCACAACAATGCGAAACCACAAGATACAAAGTGCATCTGACAGTATCAGGATAAGGTCAGCGTAATCACCATGAACTGGCCTCCACACAACCCGAACTTAAATCCCATCAAGAAGCACATGTGATGAGCTGTAGAGAAGGGTTCGAGCCAGAAGTCCCACTCTTAGAAGCCGTTCAGCAAGACGTGTTGCAGAAGTTAATACAGTCGATGATAAAATATATGGAAGGCCGTTGTAAGAGCTGAGGGTGGCAACACCATATACAGATTAGAATATATATATACAGTGGAGCACCGTTTATATGTTTTTCAAGGGACTGAGAAAAAAAACGTATAAACGAAATTCACAAAAGTTACGAACAATTTCGTAATAACCAACAATAAAAAGACAGAGGTAAATTAAAATATTACATGAAAATGAAATACAAGAGATATGTAATACAAAAATTTTTATTCCGGATTTAATGTACAACTAGTAGTACTATTCATATTCATTCAGCATTTACAAAATGTTTTGATATTTTAGGTTTAGGACTTTTTTGGAATGCAGGGAAAAAAGTTCATTGTGCACAGTTAAAGTGCCACTTTATCATTTAAATCATTGCTAATGAGGTATTCTTGCATGGTGGTAAAAGCCGCCAAAACTTGTAGAAAACTTGGCAGAGGTTTTTCAGTGCAATTTTCTAATACTGCGTGCCTTTTCTAAGACTGGACAATCGGAAGATGGGAATCTGAGGTTGAAATGCACATTTTCTCTCTTCTTGAGTTCTTGAAAAAAACGTATAAATGAAATCTGCGATTTCAGGAAAACGTATAAGTGAAATTATTTGACGTTAATATGCATTGGAATTTGCCGGGACCATTCAAAAAAACGTATAAATGATAAAAAAGAATAAACGAGAAACGTATAAACGGTGCTCCACTGTGTGTGTGTGTGTATATATATATATATATATATATTTTACAGTAATTTTGGCTTTTCTTTTCAAGCAAACCTTTCCATTCCATTGCTCTGTTTTAAACATCTTTTCTGCTCTAGATCCTAAGAAAATGTTGTATACCAATACCATTGGAAAGTGTATTTTATAAGCTTTCAAATGATATATAATTGTCATCCAAAAAATTTACTTTCTGAATTAAATGTGAATGATAAGTCAATTTTTTTTATTATTATTATAGATTAAGTCTTTATTCAACTTAAAGGATAAGTTTTGCTTCAGAGGGAATGGCGAGAGATGGTCCAAAGAATCGCCAAGAGTCAGACATGACTGAATGGCTAACAACAACAAAAAAAGTCTATTACATATTAGTCAATTGTTCGCCATATGGTTCACAGTTGTAAGAAACAATCTAACTGTGGGATCAAGATGATATGAATAAAGCTATTTCAGTTGTATTACAAAGAGAGGAATGTCATACAAGCAGCCACAACAAAATGAGATTCTGACGAGCACTCCGATCAAAGTTAATGGAAAATGAATAAGAAAAGGAAGAAAAAGGGCAAACAGAAAACCTAAGAGCTAAAAAAGTCTGAAAAAAGATAGATTTGAAGAAACTACTCCCAAAGAATCAGATGCAGGGGGATTTTTGTATAGGTTGTGAGGAACCTTACAAATAAATTAAGTTTGATTTTCATTGCAAGAAAAACATAAAATTCATTTCTTATCACGAAAACAAATGCATAATTATAATTTTAATTAAGTAAATTGAAATATTTTCAGTCATGTTTTTCATTTCATTAGAAGAAATAGTCAATTATTGTCGTATCACTGTTTACATGTCTGCCATTTCATTTCTGTAGTTGTACTCATGTCCCATCTCAAAACACTGTAGTACATGTAGCAGCTACTTTTGACTACTGTAGTAGACTACAGTTTATTAGGAACATGGTAGTAGTCCACTACAATCTAATGAACATGGTAGTAGTCCACTACAATCTAATGAACATGTTTTCGAGGGTGTAATCTACTACATAGTGCTAATGTAGCAATGAGGAATACCATTTGGATATGATCTACCACAAAACATCAGGACTTTGTTTCATTTCGTGCCACACCATATACCAGCTTGTATAGTAGCCAGAATTGGCTCAACATAATACTGATAATGTAACAATGATGGTGCTGTTGTTCAATAAAAATCTGTTTTCACTGAAATTTGAATCAATTTTTAATTCTCTTCATCCAAATGGCACCTATGAAATTTCATTCAAATTGGATGCTTCCTTCATGGTGCTGATTTTTTTTCAGGGCATTTGGTTTTTATATAGGTCTCAATGATTCACAATCCTTAGAACTGGATGGTCAGTCCGCCACACTACTTTTATGTATAAATTATATAAAAAAAAAAACAAAAAAAAAAAAACATGTAATAAAGTATTTGTAAGGTTCTTCAGAAATAATCAAATATCAGTTCTTTATTAACATAGCAAATTAAATTGATTATTTTAAGTGATTTTCAAGCAATTTCATAATCATTCCTAATGAGAATCCATCTGTGAGCTAATCTATCCAAAACAACACATACTCCCATCATTCTAACGTTTTTTGGGGAAAAAAAACAAACCAAAGATCAATTTTGGATCGTCAAATTCTGTTCCAAAAGTCAATTACACTATGTTTTGTGTAACCAACCTCACAGCAGGGTCTGGTAATGCAACAAAATAATTATGTAAGCATCTAGATTAGTCTACTGCTCTTAACTGTAAATCAGAATTCCTCAATAAGAATTTACTTTCAGTTGATGAGAATGGTTTAATAAGTAACCAAGTGTCAAGCGTTTCAAGTATTTATGTTCTCAATTTTGCCAATAACTTATTATCCTCATCATTACACAGAATTTTTTGCCTAACAGTTGGCAGCAAAAATTTCATAACATCATTAAAATGAAACTTCAAAAATTAAATAGTATTATACAAGAATAACAGCTGAATACAAACTGTTATTAAAGCATATCAGCAACAAGCAGTTCTATTATATTTGTTTTCAAATTACCAAAAGGCAACAGATATAATATACAGCCACATCTACTACTTGCTCTTTATATTTTAATTATTACAAGTCTACCTTTACAATGTTAAAACTTTATGTTATCTATTGAGGAACAAAAAAAAAAAAACTTTTCACACTAGTAAAAGATTGAGAACCTTTGGATTAAAGCATTAATACAATTAGGAATCTTTTGTGGAATGGTTACAAATGAAATGTGAACTAATCTACAATATATGATCGCCCCCCCCCCCCCCGATCAACTGAAATCTATTCACATTTCTAATGTTTTGTAATAAGTTTTTTTTTTTTATTTAACAGTAGCCATTTGGCTTATATTTTGAGAAAACTGCTTTCCATCTTCAATCATCCAAAATACAACTTAGGTAAATCAGAAAGAATCTCACAAATAAATGTTTAAGGTAAACAACCGGGAGCAGGGGGGAGGGGGGGTTGTAGTCCGACTATTAACTCAAAATGCGAGAATACAATTTATGTAACAATAGTAGTAGCATCAAACAGGGTGGGTGTTGCAAAAAAAAAAAAAAAAATATAGGAGCTAAGATGTACAATTCGATTGCACACACATTACATTAGGTTTAGTTAGTGGATCATAAGGGACTGTTCATTTGGGAAGGAATAAACTTAAATATAAACTGGATTATTTTGTGGAGAAAAAAAATTATTGGTTGGTGGCGTTCGCAAAATATGCTACAACATAGTACTGCTGTTCAAAAAAAAAAAAAAATTCTCTATTCAGTGCGGGTGAGGTTACGTAGGAATATCTTTCTGAAAATATACAAACCAATAAAATATTATGCTTTTAACACAAATATGGAATTGTATATATTGCTAAAAGGCACCCCTAATTCCCAAATAAGCAATTAAAAATGAAAACCTGTTCTTATTTTAAGAAAACGAAAAAGGTTTGTTTTTGTTTTTTAATTTTCGAACTTTCTTAACGATTTCCACAATATTAAAATAATCACTTAATTTTTGAAGCAATAAATTCAAAAACTATGCTTACTCTTCTGAAGGATATAAAACTCATCATTAATGGAATCGATTAGAAAAAATAAAAATAGTATCTTTTAATGCATTGTATTGTGTGATTAACCCACCCTCGTTAAGACTAGTTCAAAGTCCACAACCATGTAACAGAATTATTAAAATAAAATGTTCGTAATAAGTTTCCTATATTGGATATTAAAAAGAAATAACTAGTGCGGACTCTTTTTAGAAGTCGTCTTCTTCAGCTATTAATAACTGCAAATGATATTTGGCTGGAGGTCATCTAAGTTGGAAATAGTCCAAACTTAAGAATTACTCAACTATCGAATAATCTCAATTTAAAACTAGTTTCCCTAATTTCCATTAACATAAAGATTGTTCTTAAACAATCAAAATGCGACAAAACAACTCAAGTTTCAAAAGAAATGCAGAAGCCCATTAGGCTTAGCCGGTAGGTCGGCCATCTTGATGGTGGTTCCCGGCAAAGGGAGTCCGAGAAAATTCACAGAATTTAGATATTTAAAAGCTTCAATGTATTCAAAAGTAAAACTCACGGTAAGTCAGAAGTGCTGGAACTGCTCTGAGCGATGTTTCTTGTACATGGCTTAAACTAACACTGGGTTTTGCAACCCTAAGGATGCCCGAGCACGCACGTCCGAATGCGTTCAACATGGTCGCCTACGAAGAAGAGAGTGCAGATCCAGTCACGTGACCTGCTTAAATGGCAACATGGCGGATGACGGAAAAACGCGAATACAGAACGGAAAAAGCCGAAAGCATTTACGTAATAATTTTCTAAAAGACTTTTGTTCACAAATGATAAATATTATGAATCATTTACCTCCAAATTTAAAATCACATGAATAATAGATTACTATTTAAACAAGCGCTAAATTTTCATTGAAATTTTAATTTAATATAATGATTTAAAAAATAAATAAATTAATAATATGAAAAAGATTTATTAAATATACCACTCGAAAAGAATACAGCACTAAAATAAAGCTAAATATATTTTAAAGAAGAATATAAAAACAGTAGAATATGAAAAAAGTGCTAAAATACAATGTTAGTTGTTAGCCTGGAATTTAACAGACTTTAGAGAATTTGTAAATGTTTGAAAATACTCAATTGAAAGCTTTTGCATTAAAATGTTTGGGGATGGGGAGGGGGCATGACCGTTTGATATCTTCTAATAATCTAGAATTAACAGAAGAAGGTTGGTTTTTTTTTTATACGCCTATATATATATGGGTAGTTCTACAAGAATTGGGTAACTTTTTGGAGGAAAACGTGCCAATACTTTATTTATTTTAAATAACGTGTTTTAACACAAAGTAGGTGAGAAATATAATCAATGTACTGTTCCAGAAAGGAACAGGCACTTTATTCAGTATTTTCGAAGTTATTTCAGTTTTTCTGAAAATTGCCTCCAGGGGACTGACGAAAAAATACGTTTTATTGAAAATAGAAATGCTTTAAATCATTAAAATCCTGAAATTCATTAAAACAACATCATAATCAGCAATTTTTGGTACATAAAATAACTTTGTCTCTTACATATTTAAAAAAAAAAGTTTAAAAACAATCCCGTTAAGTTCGTCAGAACAATTACAAATAATTAAGAACATTGGCATTCGCACTTGTACTAAAAGATTAAAAATAGAATTAGATTGTCAATAGTAATAATAATAATAACTGCATGAATAACTGCAAGCTTTGATATAATGGAAATTTATGTTACCAAAAAATAAAGAATACCTGTAGTATAGGTGCCAGTGGTGAATATAGAATATATTTTTTTTTTTGGGGGGGGGGCCAAGATTAATGTAAGGTTAAGTTAGTAATTTTAAGTAGACACCCAATGGAAACCTATCTGTTCAACCAAAAAAAAAAACATTGGGAGGACATACCTTCATTATTTCGGGGGGGGGGGGGCCTTATATACGTCCCTGATTAATTTATAATTATTAACTGTAGATTAATTAACTTTGTTAATTACCTAAAAAAAAAAGAAACTTAACAAAAGTTAAAAGTTAAAATTTTAGAGTAACATTCTTATCAATTACGATTAATAAAGTTTTTAGTGTTTCAGAATTATATTTTTCCCAATTAATTTGACTGAATAATTTATATTTTACATAGTTTTCCAATCTTAGACCAAAATTATTATTCAATTTAATGATTTGAAGGATTTTTAACCAATTGTATCTAGTTATTTTTTCATTATTTTGAAAAAATATCCCCTTTCTTGCCAGGGGACTGACGAATTCAGTGAAAAATAAATATATCTTTCAAACGATTACAGATATCAGCTTGATTGCTTGCCACATTAGAACATTTCACGATAATCTTTTAGGCATAAAAATATTAAAAAAAATTAGTTATAAATAACCGTGAAATTACTTGCCAGTGGACTGATATTTTCACTGTCTCCGACACGCGTTCACACCACAACCACGCCGCTGTCACTGATTCCAAAAGGGCTACCCTGTAGCAAGCAGTTGCTTTAGTTAATTTCACGGGTAATGTTTAAAAGCAGATTGGTCTCAACTTTGAAGTGCTATTAAATACTCCGATTTTTCGAATTTCAATAACGCCAGGGGACTGACGAGCGAAACTGAGCACGCGGGTTTAAGTAAAGATTTAGGAATGTTTTTTACTTATTTTTACTAGTCATTTCATTTAGTAATATTTTAAAAGTATCTTATAACTTATTTAAAGATAATAAAGTAAGTTATTTTAAATAATTTCGAAAATATAAACATCGATGTCCTGATTTTCGTAGTGGCTTCACGCCAGGGACTGACGTTTTACGTAAAAAGTGGAGATTTTAACAATATTATTTTATAAGAAACTATTTTTAACTTATATAATCAAAAAGAAAGGACAGTTATCTATTTAATTTAAGGATGAATAACTTACAATGTTTTTAGATTAGTTATGGCTAGGCTTCATCAAGTTACCCAATTCTTGTAGAACTACCCATATATATTTGGGACATTCATAAAAAACATGACGAACAGTTTCTTATTTACCAAGATTACATGAACAGAATGCACTATTTGTAAGATTAAATTTCGGCAGGTGTACAGTAAGGTTTCCATGACCCCTCAGAATTTGGGAGAGGGAAAATGACATTTCAGTGAAGAGAGAACTAAGGCGTCGTACACAATTGAGAAAAAAGTTTTAGTGGTAACGTCCTTTGTTCAAATAATCCTACTATTGTTCCACTTTTCCAAAAGATACTCGCTTATTCCTTGTTTAAGAGTTTGTCTGGAGAAAGGCAGGAAGCTGAGTTCAACATTGATTTTCTCAGAAGCATGTTCATTTCCCCAAATCAAATTGCGTACTTTGAAGTAGTAAAATCTGACCTGGCTTTGGATATGATGTACCATAGCTTGCATTTCTTTTATCTTATTATTAGTTTGTTTTCCATTTATTAAAGCATACAAAACGGATTTTGAATTACTATAAACGTTTATAGGCATTTTCTTGTTAGGAAGTTTTACCGCCTATGTTAATAGCTTTGTAGATAGCTTCCAGTTCAGCCTGGAAGATGGTTGAATGGCTTCGGAGCGGAAGCTGTAGAACATGCAAAGGATCTGTAGATCCCACATAAATACAGAGTAAATCACCAACCCCACGCCAAGACTTAGAGCCATCTGTAAAGATATATAACCAGGTTGAGGAAAGCTATGGATTCCCAGATACAAAGCATACAGCAGGGATAGTACATTCCGAAGGATGAAAGAGATCATTAAGAGATGGTCTCTCAGCTGGTGACATATTGATGCCGGTAGACCAAAGAAGGTGTTGGGAAGAAATCTGTACATTGCCTGTTCTTATATAATATACCATGATTTTGTGTTCAACTATCAGGGGCCAGGGTAGCAATTTTGCAAGAAAAACTAAAGTATCTGTAGAAACGGCATTTTTCAACTTTCAGTGCAAATTTACTTTGCAGCGACAGAAGCTGAGTTGCTAAGTAGTCAGTTATCTTACCACAACAAGAAGCTCCATACAAAAACATAGGTTGAAGAGCTCCCATGAAGATGTTTGCATTTTCATTAAATAAATAATAAATCAATGTAGGACTTATTTCTAATTTCATTATTTTATCTTTTAGATATATAAATTCGTTTCTAACGTGCTATAAGATTTAATTTACGTAAATTCTAAAACTCCCCTGAAATTTTCTTTTTCAAAATTGATATATTTCCGATTTTTCATTTTTTTTAAAATCTTATCCATTGATTTCTTGTTATAAATTATTGAGATTCTTCTTTAATCGACAACGGTCAACTTTGGACCATGAGCTAACCCTACCTGACAATGTAAATTGAAGAAGGGGGGGGGGCGAGATTTACATCTCGGTCAGAAATAAGCCTGAGATTGTAAGTCTCGGGGAGAAACGGACGAAACACAGAAGAAGAAAGAAACAGCATCCCTAGGCCGGGATTCGAATCCGGTTTCCGACAGATCGACCACACGGCAGACCGCCGCCTAGACCACTCGGCCATAGCGGAACGACCTAATTATTGAGATTATTATTATTTATTAATATATATAAGAACTAAAATAAAACTGGCTTATTGAAACCATCGAAGTTCTCTTAAAATCATTTCAATAGCCTGAAATAAAATGAACGATAGTTTTTATTTCACTTCGTTGTCAAACATCAAATTTCATAAAAATTCCAACAAATGATGAAATGATAATTCCATAAAACCATTGAAAAGAAATAAAAATATTTTTGTCTATCATTATCATTAGGTAAATTATTAACTTTAAATGTATTTTCATAAATTATTGCTTTATTGAATAAAAATAAATCGTTAAAATTCATATCATGTCTAGGGGGCGTCCATTAATTATGTGAGGTGTTTTTTTAAAAAAATTGCCCCCCCCTCCCCCTTGGTGAGATTTGGTAAGATATGGTGGGACCCCCCCCTCCCCCTCACATGAGATTTCCCCTATAATTTTTAAATAATTAAATTTATTTGATATGTTCATGTATTTTGCTTTAAACCACTAAATACCTGAAGCGTTACTGATGTCTTCCATGAAATACATTTTTTTCTGTGAAAGAAGAGGAGAAAAATGATACTACATTTAACGTGCACTATATCCCATTTAATTAAATTTAGTAAAAGTAAAAAAATAGGCTGCGACACCACCTACCCTAATTCTTCATTCACTCCATGGGCATTCATGTGCTTCTCTATTGTAATGATTGGACACAGGATGTCCATGTCTTTTGGTAGTAAAGGAAGACAGTCATTAGACGTATCTACATCCCTCGTGCAGCCACTCCAGCCTATCGTCCACGGCGCACAGCAGCTCCTCAGCCCGACGGGTAACCACACGCGTTGGTCGAACCCTGACCAAAGGTGCTGGCGGGGTTGCATGCAGCGTCGACCTGTGTTTCTGCAGCTTCACACGCGAAGCAAAGTAGATGCCGCACGTCTTGCAGCATCTGTTAAGGATAGTTTGATCTATAGACAATATTACAAAATGTTATAATCTGTTATAATATGTATATTCTCTGAATTAAAAAGTTGACGTGAGATTTTCATTGACCCCGCCTTCCTTTAAATGAGATTTGGTGAGATTTTGCCGGACCCCTCCCCCCCATTTTGAGCTCACATAATTAATGGACGCCCCCATACGTGTAATAATGAACGAAATTCAAGTCTTGCTACGTAAAACTTAAACTATGTCTAATATTTTTATTTTATTTTTTAGATGTAATAATATATCACATAAGTTGGTGTAAAATAAATAAACAAAATATCGAGTTTTAGTATTTTGGTTTTTTTTTTTTCTAAATGAACCAATCTCATCCAATTAAAGATCATAGTTTCGATTTTTGTTAACGATAAAAAAAAATGAAATATAGTTTAATCTTTGGAAATCATGTGGTTATTATCCTGGACATTTTAGTATATACAGTATTTGCCTGTTTTCAACACTGCTTTGATCCCACGATAATTTGGATAACTTGGACTAAAAGGAGGATTACAACCAATATCCACAAAGACATAACGTTGCCAAATCCAAATTATGCTGCAGATTTATCATTAATTTATAGAACTATCTCCATAGACAATTACTACCACTTGTAGGACTATGAAAATCTAATCTAAATGTGAAACTAATTTATATGGAATTCCATTTAAGTTATTTCGTTTATTAAAGAAGTAGGAATTGTGACGTTACGTTGTCAAGGACCCTGTTCAAATGTTAACTTTCACTTCTTCACGAAAAGATTTCTACCGCCTGAAATGATCATCCGTCAGATCAGGCTCTGCCTAAAAAAATGCAGGCCGAAATGGGAGTAAACAAAGAACGTAAATAGAGTTCTTTGGTCCAAACCCTCGGATAGTGGCGCCTAAAGCAGCCACAACGCCCGCCACCTAAACTATCCGATCACACAAAAGCATTTACTATATAATAATGTAATTACTTTCTCTGAATTATTTGTAAACAAAGAAATATTTTTTGTGAACTATTAGAATGTGGTTACTAGTGACAGTGAATTTGATGAATATGAATTTGTTGACCTTTCTTGGTCAATTTAAAAGTGACAAGAATGAATGAAAAGAAATTTCTTATTATTTTCTAGTGATTTATTATTATTTACACAGAAAGTTCATTACTGACAAGTGAGTCTGAAATAAAATATCGAATTTTGTCCAATGATCACAAGGAGTTACAGAACTCTTTGAATGACCCTTGAAAATTTCCTTTTTTAAATGACCGCTATTTCAAACTCAAACACAGTAGCTGTCGCCATCTCTCGATAAATCTCGGAACTATATTGGAAAAAAATTATTATTTTTTTATCTTGAACCATACTTAAAATTGACAATGAAAAGAGATAAGAAACATTAATGTTATCACATCAATCAAATTCAAACATTAACGAATACAAAAATTACACAACAAATAATGCAAGACTCTCAGCAATCAATTATTATCCGAAAAACCAAAATATTGTAAATTAATAATATAATTTTAATTAAACATTAGAAGTGTCACGGAACAATTTTTTTTGATACTTTTTAAAACTTGTTTTCGTCCAATCATACGTTCTCATTTCTTAAGTACGAACTGCGAAGAAAATTCCGCATTTGGCGTTGTTTCCCTGTTACTATGGCAACACGACGCTTTCGATGACGTCACAGTTGTATTTTCTTGTAAAGGAAGACGAGTTTTGGAAGTTCAAGTCTAATCGAAGTTAAGTTTGTTGTAAAATTTCTAAATTCCTAGTAAGTGATAATTGTAGATTTTGTGTAGAATAATTTTGATTTGTAACGAAAAAAATTTGAACGTGGCCCAACTTCTGTTTGGCAAATACATTTATTCGAGATTTAAAAGAAAAAAGAAAAGAATAATTAGAGTTACATGCTGATGACGTCATAGAATGGTGGGAGGTAATTTGATTCTCAAGATTTTCTGTAAAACAATTCGAAAGAATCTTTTTTATTAATCAGCTTTCAATTTCTGTACAGCTTATTTTATTAATCAACTATACAAACATTCCCTGGTATTAGGTTAGGTTTTTAAAAAAAAAAAATTCGGTTCTTTATCATATAGTATTTAAAAATAGGCACGCTAATTATTTTTCTTTATTTATTTGCATTTGCTTGTTAATTTTATTTTCTGTTTGTGCTTTGGAAAATCATAATTTGTTTTATTTTAATTTTTATTTGGGGTTGTTTTCTATACTTTGTTTTTAGGATTTATTTTGGTTTCATTCATTTATTGAATATCTTTATGGTCTTATAAGCTTTGTTATCTTGTTTTCGCTCTATTATGGTGTTACCACATATTCCACGGGTGGCCAACCTTGTTTAAAGCAAGAACCACGCACGATAAACTTCCGATGTTTGAAAGGACATGAACAAACATTACATACACTCGTCTTTATTGGTACAAGCATATTTTGTTACAAAAAAATTATATAAATATTTCAGAAATACTGTACATAAAAATATTTATTCATAGCAGGTATTTGTTAAACTATTAATTTGTATTAGATTCAGTAATTATATATACCAAAGGTTTTCATTTTATATTTTTTTCCCTCATTTTGTATCCGATAAGTAATTATAAAACTCTACTTTTTTTATTTACCTTTTATATTATTTGTGATATAAAAAGAAGCTCAGCAAAAATATTTCCGCAAGCCGCCCATTACAAGAGCTGCGGTTTGACCACCCCTGACATATTAGGTTTCGTTGTCGTAAAGCCGTCGGATTGTGAAGCACTACTTTTTTAGTAACCCCGTACACAAAGTATAAATGGCGAAGCTCTTTCAGAAGTTTCTATCTGTCACTATTTCTATTGTCCAAACTATAAGTTGTAGGATATAGTGATACCTTATTATGATTGTGGAGGTGGGAAAAATACGATTTCCGGTCTGCCATCACTTCACAGGAAGTGGCTGAAACTGTAGGGGTCGGTTTCGTGTACAAAACAATATCTTGAAAAAAGAAAACACTTATCGATCGATGTACACACTGCAGGTCTGTGCAATAAACTGATTTCGCTTTTCATTTTTATCTACTATTACAGTATTAAGTTATTTTATGTTTTAACTAGCTGTACCCGGCATGCGTTGCAATGCCACTCAAAGAAAGAAAGGGCTCGGTGAAAAGGGGCCGTAAATATAAGGTCCCGGTGTAGATCGGGGGTGGGACACTTAGGTCCTTGTGTCGCCATCTCCCCACCCAAGTGTGGTGTCCCTGCCCCCCCATAGGAGAGCGAATTTTTCCTTAATTGCAATTGACTTGGGGGGCCCGAGAAGGGGCCCAAATATAAGGTCCCGGTGTCGGTCGGGTGTGGGACACTTCAGCCTTCGTGTTGCCTTCCTCCCACCCAAGTGTGGTGTCCCTGCCCCCCATAGGAGAACGAATTTTTCCCTTTTTTGCAATTGACTTGAGGGGCCCGAGAAGGGGCCCTAAATATAAGATCCCGGTGTCGGTTTCTCTGACTTGAACTGTTCTGAAATTGGCGGAAAACAAATTTCAAATTCGATTAGATAATTAAAAAAATAAAGACAAATGGATTAGTATTCATTGACTGATAAGAATTTAAACAAACATTCGGGACTCAATAATCCTCGGATAACAGCTCTATTAAAATTGAATTATTTCATTTGCACAATTAGACAAGAAAGTCCATCATGAAATCAACTATTTTTCATTTTGTTGTACTCATATGAAGAGAACTCAAGTAACTGCAAGCAAGAAATCTCGTATATAGTTTTCTAGATCTGTCTGTGTCTAACGCACTTCCTCTACGTTTGGGAAAAAAAATTAATTTCCTTTGAAAATAAAAATAACTTTTACAATGAAACGTCATCGACAAGAATCGAACCTGCAACCTTCTGATCCGAAGTCAGACATCTTATTCATTAGACCACGAGGACTACATTCAAATTATTGTTGTTAAATATCTCTTATCACTTCCTCTGTGACGCAATGAGAGAAGAGCCAAAGAAAAAAAATCTCATTAATTTTAGCCTACTACATTAAAATTTATATTTCACTGTTCATTTTTTTAGCTTACTACAAGCACAGGCCAGACGAGCATTAGATGCAGAAGCTCGCCCTCAGCGACGACCTGAAGAGTCGCTAGAGACATTTCTCGACATGAATGAAGAAATTACAAATGACGAGCAAATACTCAACTAAAAGCCGTCAGTGTGGACGGGGTGTTTACGCTATCTTTCGATAAAAACTTAATGGAGGAAATCCAATGAAAATATCCTGATAAAGTTCATTAAGAAATTGAGTTCCTTCATTTACTTAACATGAAATTTACATTAATTATAAAGATTTACTTTTATTTCTTTAATCCTAATATTGATACAAATAATATTGAGAAATCCTGTCGAATGGCCGAATCGGGGGACCAATCAGCGACGCATCTTGTCCTCTCACCAAGTAGCAGACCGAACAGAGAGCGTCGCGGCTAACATTCTCCGAGTGGCGGACCGAACAGGGAGCTTCAGAGAGATTCTTGAAATTCGATCCCATTTGTATATAAACCTGTACATAATTATAAATATAATTATGTGTGTGCGCTTTAGACTAAACCACGGCGTTAGTCTCTTGTCATTTCGACTTCACATCAATATCTTTATTTACTTTACATGGTAAGAAAGAAAGATAAATCAAAATTATTCTTTTTCATTTTCTATCGTATCATTCTGTGTTCCCCTCCACACTCCCACTAATAACTTTCGAACCCCTTAATGGATCTTCTTGAACGTAGTATGCCTATTTTAGAACTAAAGACGATTTTATTTTTAAATAGAGAGAGAGATAAATTCACCAACGGACAATAATTTTATTTTATTTTTTTTATTCCAAGTAGATCCTCGTTAGAAGTGATCAAACTTCCCATAAAAAAACATTAGAATCTAAACAATGGATTTGTATTGAATATTAATCCTTTTAGTTAAAACATTAATTTGCGCGTTGTTTGATATTAAAAATTTAGGTAAATTAAGAAAATTTAATTATATTTTATTCCAGAAAATGGAAAATTTATACTGTTTTTCGAAGGCATTAGAATTTGAAAATAAACTGAGTGTTTTCGTTTTTACGACTTTAAGAAATCAAGAAAAATAAAAATAAAGAAATTTTAAGAAATATCATTTTAAGGAAAGTTGACTTTAAGTTTTTTAGGAACTTCTTATTTATTTGAATTGTAAATAAATAATGCTAAAATTGTAATTTATGTTCGTGCAAAAAACGACTGATTTTGTATTTTTATGATGAATTGTAAAATTTCATTCCAGTGGTTTTTCCTTCAACTAAAATGTTGAGCTTTTGATTAATAATTTTTATTTTATTTCAGATGAATCTTCCGGAAATAATTGTTGATTATAGGACGACCGAAGATGATGAAGACGAAGCAACATTCCTCCCCGAAGAAGCCTCTCGTCCCTATGATGTAGTGTTTATTTGTGATGAGACTGAATTTCCCGCCCACAAGAGCATTTTAGCAGCTGTTAGTCCTTATTTCTATGCCATGTTCCACAGTGGATTCCGGGAAGTGGAGTCCAAGTGCGTGCCACTGCCTGGCATCGACCCACGAGCCATGAAGGTGGTACTGGATCACGTGTATCAAAGACAAGCCTCACAACCCATCGACCAGCTCGATTTGCTCGTCAAGGTGTACGAAGCAGCTCATTTTCTCAATCTCAAATCGCTACTGAAAGAGTTCCGCAACTTTGTCACCAACGACAGCGTCAACGTTCTGTGGGATTTGGCTGAAACGTACTCCCACGCAGTCCTCCTCAAAACTGTCAAGCGTTTCATTGATTCCAAGCTGTTCCCACCAACAGACGTCGGCGTTCTTCTGAGTCTGTCGTATGAGCGCCTCGTCACTATTCTAAAGACGGCGCTCACTTTAATGCGCCTGTCGCCTATTGAGGTGTTCCGTTACTTTATGGACTGGGTTGAGTTTAGTGCAGAAACGAGATACAAACACGTGAAAACACTGTCGAGCGTCGTATCTCTAGATAAAATTCCGTCTTTCTTTCTGAAGTGTCATTTGTATGTTTGTGTGGTTGATGAATTGAAGCCATGCACTGAAGACAAGATCCTTCTGATTTTCATTGAAGGTGGTTTATTATTCATTCAAGAAGCTGCTCTGGGCGAACGTCTGCTGCCCGCCACTACTTTCTCCACGGGGGAAGAGAAGGACAAACGCCCTAACTTCCTTACCAAGAGTCCCCTAAAAGCACCTGTCGCCAGGGAAACGGCGATTGTGCTAAACATCGGCAAAGATATCTACCTCATCCGTAATGATGCTGCTGGCAGGATGCTCACTTGGGTGTATGACCTACTGACGATGCAGTGGTGCCACAAACCGGCTGGCACTAAGAAGCACTACGAGTTCCGCGAGGGAGGTAGAGTCAGTGGCACAGCTATAGGCAACATCATCTACATAGTGGGAATGGACCGATTGCGCTCCAACTGCGCCCAACTCTTGAGGTTCGACCCAATTGCCGATGAGTGGCAGGTGGAGTCAGAGTTCGAGCATGGACACCCCAACTCCCTGCTCACAGTTAAGGTCACATCAGCAGAAGATACCCTGTACCTGGCTGTGACAAGTGGAGTCAGAATCGAATGGCAACTGTATGATTTTTATCTTAAGCAGTTTTTACCAACGACCAGGTCTCCGTCTCTGCCTGAAAACCAGACCTTCAATGCAGGGGTCGTCATTCGCAAATCGTTCACAGATAATCGATGTCAATACGAAGCTGTGCTGACAGCAATGAAAAATCTGCTTCTTTAAATAAAACTGAAATTCCTTAAGTTTGATGGAAAGAGGTAACAAGTCATTCGCAGTGGACATTTCCAGGTCACTCATCCTTCCAGAAGACACGTTGTTGACTCCATTGCGAAAGACCAGAAAATAAAAGAAATCGCTGATATTGAAAGAGAATAAAGAAAAAGACACAAACCACGTCCTTTTACCAATTCCAAGTAGTTGCAATACTTCGACCATTTCTCTCGGATCTTCAGCAAAGTTTCAAGAAGTTAAAGTCAATGATTAGTAATTAGACGATTGAAGAATCATTGTACGAAACTGGTAAAGGTTAAAGAAAAATAGATTGAAAAATGGAATAGAATCTTGATGAAAAGATTCATAATGTTGAAAGGAATATTCGAGAAATGAGACTACGGCCAGCGATGCACTGTAAATTGATGAAACTTTTGCTAAATACAGAATATCCTTATCCTGTTCCTGTAGATACTAGAAATAGTTATCGATTGTTTTATGAACCTTTTTTGTCTTCACGAGAATCATTGGGAACTTCTCAGTGTGAGAGTTTCGATAAGAAATGTCTTCCTGTGTTGCTTCCAGAAAATAAATATACAGACACCCACCACTTAATTCCAGTTGCACAAACTACTATAAAAAAGAAATATGAATTTTTATTTTGCTAGTCTATTCAGAGTTAATTTGGTGTTGTTAATTCAATCTGAAATGGGTTTGTTTTCAATTGAAATGGTGAAGAGATTCCAATGAAGAAGGAGGTCATGAACTGAAGACAGAAGGAAAATATTGGTTTAAATATCCATGAATGACATTGAGCAGGAAATTTAAGTTTGGTTTTTTTTTTATCTTTTTCGTAAAAAATAAATATTTTTTTTTATTTTGGTAAAGGAAGTTTGATTTTTTTTACCTGAAAACTTTTTTGGAGGGAATTTATTTTTTTTATTTTATCCAAGGGAAAAAAAAGCTAAGTTTGTAATAGAATCCTGACTTCTTTCCGTCAAACTTCAGTATTGTTTTATGTTCGTTAAATAATAATAGTGAAACTAAATAAAGGATTCGCTACAAATGTAGGCTAGAATATAACAAAATAAATTATTCTCACGAAATCTAAAATGTAACATAAAGACGAATAAAAATAGTACAACTGATTCTTAAATTACATAAAATCTAAATAATTAGAATAAAATATAATCTAAATGATTAGCAAAGCTTTAATATGCATATAATGTAAAATTAAAAACGAAATTTATGTTCATTCTGTATTTTCGTTTTTAATAATTTAAATAATTATTCACGAAATTATAAATCAAAGTATGATTAACACATTACGTTAAAAAGTGTCACATGTTTCACCATTAATAATTCTTCAGCCTTAATGATTACGTTTTTAATATCCCATCCTTTTATTATTTCTCATGTGGTTAGATTCAGTACAAAACAGTCTTGTTATAAATGTTATATTGTAAATATATATTTCTTGTAAATAATTATATTGTAAATATATATTTATATATTAGAATTAAAGAATTTATTTTAAATTACATAATGGATATTTCTTTAATCAACTTGGTAAAAATAAACTAAACCCTATTTGTATTCTGACTGTAGTTAGGGAGATGGTTATTATATCACTTCTCAAATTTATTAAAAATAAAATCTTCCCTTTTTAGAACTGATTTTCTATTTTACTTCTGAATTAAAAATAGTTGTATGGAAATGTAATAAGACAAAAGACATTTTGGTCTGCAAATTCTCGTTCGATTGTGTGGGAGTCATGTACATCTTCTACTTCGCAATTTAGCTCAAAAATTGTTGTGAAATATGATCAGAATTTAAATTGAGCTTTGTACGAAATTATGATATTAAAAAATATGAATCATAAGAAAACGTTATTAAATAAATGAATTATTATCTAATATTATCTACCTTTTTGATTCACTTACCAAAACTGTTGATTGAGACACTATTCTACTTGAAACTTTTTCTTCTTTTTTGTCTTTATCTGTATGCGCATAACGATAAAACTGTTGGTTGGTTTTTCTTAAATTTTGGCACTTTGTTTATTAAGGGTCATTAAGTTAAAGTTAAAGTTAAAGTTGCGATCAGGCCCAGAGGACCGCGCAATGCAACTGGAGGGTAGGCTCCAGTGTTCAGAACCTACGGGACAAAGTTGAGGACGGGGGGTCGGCCCGTCGCTCGCCCGCCTTTAACTCCCGGGAAAGAAACCCGGTACCCATTCTAGAGAGGGCTGGGTAGATCCTAGGGCCCGTTTGGAGGAGAAAGAAGCGTGGAAAAATTAACGTCCTCCGCCGAGGCCGGGAATCGAACCCGCTACCTCCAACTCGCAGCCAAGCACCCATTAAGGGTCATTACAGGTACATTTATTTTGGCCTCAAAAATAAACCCCGCTAAAACGGCTGGACTGATATCTTTTAAAATGTGGTAGAAATGTCTCATTGTAATCCAATAGGAGAACTATTAGATTGTTCTCCACCTTAAGTCCCTATACAGTATATTAATGCTCATGCGATGAATCTATTTGAGAATACGTAATTCTATACATAAATCAATCATTTCATAGTTCACTAAATGTCCTTAATCTTAATCCCTGCCCACAATAATTTCTCATATTTCATTTTAGTCCCTTTTTTTTTTTGTATTTTAATGATCTACGCATGAATTATTGCTCTCAGTAGACAAGTCTATTAAAGCAAAATTGGCTAATTACTGACGGGTAATTTGTTTTTGTTTTTGGGTACCAAAGCCAAATTTGTATGAATGTACAGTGTGTTTCTATAAGTCATTGGAATAAAATTTTACATTGATATGAGTGTGAACGAGTTTATTTCTGTTAGAATCAAAGTCGTAAATAAAACCTTTTATAAAATTTAATCACTCAACTAAACTTTTATCTCGAACACAGAACAAGAAAGAATTTAAACTCTATTTTCCTTAGAATACTGTTCCTGAAAATTGTTTTTTTTTCTTTTTTTGTTGATAAAGAAAAGTCTATTGTTTAGTTTTAAACTAGGTCTGCATCACGCATCTGAACCTGCACTGCGGCCAATGGAGTGCTCAGAAGCCAATCAGTGCAAGTCATTTTTTTTTTAAATTGAAATTTTTTTGGAAGTCATACTCTAATGTTTACACTTTCGGTTGACAAAGTGCCCAAATCACTCCTCTAAGTGTATATAGTTATGTTATTTTTCAATAAAAAATTTATTCTTCAAATTTACAAACGTTGTTATTGTGTGGTACATAATTTTAAAAAACCTATTTCTTTTTTTGGTTTATTGACTTACACTGATTGGCTTCTGAGCACTCCAAATAATGATGCTTTTATTTTAAGCTGAAATTAAATCTACTACTAAATTTTAAAAGAATTTCAAACGGTCATTTAAGGGAGGGATTCGAGGGTCACTTTAAGGGATGGAAGGGGTCGAGACCAAAGTAAATGGGCCTAGGTTTTAACCCAGAGCATAAATAAGCTACGTTGGAAATCCGTCCAATCGTTTTAACGTAAAATCACACCAACAAATGAGAAAAATTAAAACTGCTAACGATTAAAAACACCTATCCATTAATTAAAAGCATAAAATATATACAACAACGTTTCAAACCCTCATCGTGTTGTTATAGGGTCCTTTATCAAGTATTGCGCCCAAGTTAAAAATTGATCCTCCGTGTTTGGAGTCGTCGGTAAGAATGACCGTAGATTCGCCAAGGATATAGAATCTCCCCCTGGTGAGGGTGACGTTAATGACTATAAAGGAAATAGCTGTCTGCTAGTTATCAAAGATTACTCATTTATATTTAATGATATAAATTAAGTCAAAATTTAATTTTTAACCTTTAATTTTGCCAGTTTCCTAAAATCTGGACTTTCAAAAAAGCTTTTAATTGAAACTTAAGAAAATTAAATGTCCTAAAATTACATTATCTGGTAAAAGATTCCAAAATACATTAAAAATATATTTAAAATTTCCTGCATTTTCGTCTAAAACCTTAACCCCAGCAATGATCCAAAGTCAGTGATTCAGAGATAAATTAGCGACTCCGTCGTTTCGTCTTGCTTTTCTTTTTTTTTTTCTTAAGATTTTTGTACTTTCACCATCGGATTTTTCGTGTTTCATAGTAGCCTTCTCCTTCCTTTTTCTCTTCCGCTTGCTGTAACCCACTGGACTTTCCCGCACTTTGTTTCGGCTACAATTCAGTGCGTGCGTGTTCTCATTTTATACTTACCTACTCTTTCGTGAAAGTTATTTTTTCTAGCAAGAGTCTTATCCATAAGCATCTGCAAATCGTCGATTTTCTGTTTAAGTTGGTTTAAATGCATTTGCTGGGTTTCGAAGTCTAATTCCTCGCCTTCCTCAATGTTCGGAAGCCTGGCTGAACCGGTCGTGTTGTGTTGCAGCGGCGTTTCTCCTTCCAGTCTTTCTTCTAAGGAAATGGGATATCCCATAAACTCAAACAAGCTAAAAATGCGTACCATATCGTCGTCCATGAAGTCCAGCAAACCATTGATCCTCTTAAGAAGTACGTACGACGTACCGACTAGACCCAGATCGTTTACATTTCCCGATTTACGTAGAACTTCACGATCGGGATATTTTGACTCCACGTCGGGTATTGTTCTCTCTATCTTCTCAATCCTCGCTTCCACAGAATACAGCTGTTCGAGGTGCTTTTCTAAGCCTCGAAACATGCCTTCAGTAAACTTCTGAAATTCAGTAAACTGAGTCTGGGGGGTCAGTCTGTTGCCATCAGAGTTAGAAGCAGCCATTTTGTAGACTTTTAAGTCACTTTATATTACTTTAAATAAATCACCTTCTGCTGGGATCATCTGACAATGACAGTGTCATCTTCACGGAAGCCGACATGGGAGGGGCTACTGTTATCCTAAACAAATGTGATTATATCTGTATGTGTGAGTCGTTTATTCACAATACTAAGGGATTTAGTCCCCTTGGGTTATCTGAAAAGCAGATTATCAAAGAAATAAATGATAAAATTGAAAAAGCCTCCATACAGGGATTAATTCCCCCTCGTAAAGCAAAGGAGATAATATCCCGTGATATGTCCCTACCCATGCTTAAAGGATTGCCAAAGACATATAAAGAGAAACAAAACTCCCTCTTTAAAATTAGGCCTATTATTGATTGTAAGAATAAGGCCATTATGTTCGTCTCGAAAATTCTGGAAAAAAAAGATTAAACTTCTTCCGTATCGTTCGAAGTTTTGTATTATGAATCGAGAGCCGTTTATAGAAAACATTAGGTCCTGTCCTCTAGTGCCTAATACACGTATGGTGTCGTTAGATGTCATTAATTTGTACACATCTCTAACTCCCTCTCTTGTTATAAATGCCATACTCCATGCCATTGATAATGATAAAGAAATTATTCATGAGAGATTTTTCTTTAATATGCAGGAGACTGCTAGGTTAATCACTTTATTATTTCATATGCAGATATTCTCCTTTAATGGCAGGTTTTATACCCAGACCTCCGGGGTATTTATGGGTTTACCGTCTTCGGCAGTTATGGCCGAGTGCGTTATGGCGTTTATCGAGTTTCAGGCGTTTTCTATAAGTAATGTCATTAATAATGTGCATTACATTTGCAGATATGTTGATGATTCTTTCTTACTTATAAATAATCATTATGTAGACTCTATACTAGATGATTTTAATAGTATACACGCCAGTATACAGTACACTATGGAAGAAGAGAATAGGGGGATTCTTCCTTTTTTGGATGTTTTAGTGAAACAGTCCAAAATTGGGTATGAAACGACGGTATATAGGAAGCCTTCCGATGCTTTAATTTCAATACATTATTCTAGCTCGATCCCAGAACATTATAAATGAAATTCCTTACTTATGGCCCTCGACAGAGCTGTAAAAACATGCTCTACGTCGACCTTACTCCAACATGAAATTGAGTTCATTAAACATGTTTTTAAGGACAATGGTTTCCCTGACATGTTTATATATAGATGTATAAAAAGGTTCTGGCAAAAAATGAAATATAAAGAAAGAAACCAAGAAGGTTATGATGTTAATCAATGGCATACTCCCGTTCCTACAACAAGATATAAAAAAGTACTACGTTATGTGCCAATTACGTTTGATGAGGTTTTATTTAAAAACCTGAAGCCATTATTGAGTAGGTCAGGTATTGGACTGGCATGCCGTCCTAGTAATACGATTGGAAATTTACTTAATCGTAAAAAAAAGCCCAAAAATAACAATGAAGAGATTCTCAATAAACAGGGAACGATATATGGGATAAGGTGTCAAACGAACAATGGTCAAAAAAGAAATAACGATAATATATAGAATGTCTATATATCGGTCAGACAAAACGCTGTTTAAGTAAGCGGTTAAATGAGCATGATACCGCGGTTAAAAAAGAAAATTTAGCATATCATACAGCATCTCACTGTAAAGCGAATAACCATAACTTGAACATAAATAGTTCTATTATTTTTGGCACAAGAAATGATGAGTATTTGAGAAGATTCTATGAGTCTGGTAAGATGAGGATTCAAAAAAGTTACAACCAAGACCTCTCTACCACCAATATCATAGAATATGGTCTGTAATATCCGGAAAAAAGGGGGAAAAAAGGGGAAAAAAAAGAGAAGAAAAAGAGAAAAAAAGGTTTTTTTTTTTCCACTTCATGAAATCGTTCTTTAAAAAAAGCGCCTTTGATAACTAGCAGACAGCTATTTCCTTTATAGTCATTAACGTCACCCTCACCAGGGGGAGACTCTATATCCTTGGCGAATCTACGGTCATTCTTACCGACGACTCCAAACACGGAGGATCAATTTTTAACTTGGGCGCAATACTTGATAAAGGACCCTATAACAACAAGATGAGGGTTTGAAACGTTGTTGTATATATTTTATGCTTTTAATTAATGGATAGGTGTTTTTAATCGTTAGCAGTTTTAATTATTGTAACAACACGTTAAACGGGTTTTAATTAAATGAGAAAAATGTTCACGTGGTGTAATACGCGCACGTTTAATTATTATATCTGTGGATATATATATATATATATATATATATAATTAAATTGTGAATTAAATTATTAATTGTTGAATACATATATACAAATAGCAGACATTTTCTATAGTAATTATTTTAGCTCTGCATTATTTTAATTCCTTAAATGCGGTTAATTTTAAACAGTGCTCAAATGAATGGATGCTCAAAGGATGAAGATTCCTCAGTAGATCGATCACTGTATTTTTATGTTCCAATGCTGTTCTATGGGAATTTTTATTTCCTTCATACTCTAATTTACGACAAGGACCCACACAGAAGATATTTCAAATATAAAAGCTAGGAACGTCTCCAATCTTTTATTTCATATCAAGTTTTAAGAAGATCTACAAGTTACTGGAGGAAGAGTCAGACAAAACACTGAATGATTTGATGAACCTAGATAAGTAGGATACTAAATTTACCTTTGAATGACACAATTAAACATGAGATTTACAGAAAATAAAATTATCTTCCCAAGTTAATATTATTTTCTTATTTTTAGCATTCGTAAGTATTTTGACATTTTTTTATTTGGAAACACAATTTTTTTTTGAAGAAAACATTTTCAAGGTAATAATAATTACCACGAACTTTCAATCTTTTTTCTAACCATTGCTAAAATATTATTTTTAAATCATTACTAGATTAAACTTAGAAAAAAATTAATATATATTAATATATGTTTTTAACAATGAATTCAAGATATGGAAATATTAAATTCAAACTTCAATATTTCAAAATAGGATTCCTGTGTTTTTAAGCCAATTTATCTAATCAACGTATGTATTTCGAATGACTTATTCTTTCACAATAAAAACGTCTTTATCTGTTGTATTTGTATAATGATTCTATGATTATGAAATATAATTTAAAGCGCGATCTCCGGGATTTCTTAGTGTATGTGTGTGTTTTATTTTTAGACGAATGATTTGAGTCAGAAAAGTGATCTCACTTGGCGACTCAGGCCAAAGACAGCGTTGGAAAACTTACGAAGGTAATCAAAAACTCATTCCATTATTATTTTCATTATTCTGTTCCTAATAATTTGCAGAAAGGTTATTTTATGTTCGTAACTCGATGTCCTTTATATTTCGTATTCTCTATTAATTAATAATTGCTAATTATCAAATTGAAATATAAGATCGAAAAACTTAATTTTTCTATTGAGACTTAAATCTTTCTTCTTCATTGTTCTTTTGTTTAATGATTCCATTTCTGACCACCAGTCGATTCGTAAAAAACTGTCAATTGTAGGAGAAAGATTAAAAGCAACTACAATTGCAATCTTTTTAATTAGAGTTCAGTTTATGAGATATTTTCTTGGTTCAAAAGGCTAGAAGTTCTACAATTTTTAAATCTACGCTACGTTAATATTCGGTTTGAAAAGTTTATATACCGTTATAAGAAAGTTTACAGTGATACCGATGTTACATACATTTTTGATTTCTTTTGTTTATTGTTAATCAGTTCATAATGACTTTCACGTTTGCACTTTTTCTATTAAGTCGTCGTAATAGTGAGTAGTGCTAATTAAAGTTCATTGTTACGGTTATCTGATCGAAAGAAAACATCCTTCAATTTCACTGCTGGCCACCTATCACCCAAATAGGAGATCAGATCACTGAGCCTACTATGTCGTCTTCGTCCATTTGAACATTTTTGTTCTGTGGTTGTCTGTTTGTATGCGCATCACGCTAAATAGGATGGACGAATTTCCTTAAAATTTGGCGCAATAATTATTAAGGTCTAACTTAAAACACGACCAAGTTATTGTTGTTTTTTTTTTTTGTTTTTTTTTGGGGGGTGTCTTTTTTGGGAGAAGGTCTCCTCACCCAAACTCTTTCACCCCCGTTACTGGGTGATGGTCAACTGGACGACGGCTAATGAGGCGACAGTCATCTTGGCGACAGAAACTTATACTTTTTTAGCGGCCCCTAGGTTACAGCTTGCCTGTAAAACGTAGGGGACCGCTCTTGTTTCATGCTTGCTAGATGTCACACTCTGTAGTGGCCAAACGGTTAGAGATATTAGAATGACACCTTCACCACTGTGTTCAGCATCAAAAAGTAGGTGACCACGTCCAAAAAAATCAGACCTCTAGGACCACTTTCTGACCGGAAGTTGGGGGGGGGGTTCAAAAGTCGGTGCTTCAATACGTTTTTCTTTTATCATATCTCAGCAACCGTTTGTCTGGCAAAAACGTGACCACCACCAAGAAGAGTCAGAAGGGTCGATATTGGGGGGACGTCTATCGCCGTTTTCCTCTTTATCGGAAGCGACCACTTTTGACCCCAACTTCCGGTTTGCTATACGAGTCCATTACGTTCATTGTAAACGCTGGTTAAGTTCACTCTACTTTTGTTTATAAAATTGTGCATATTAGGGGGGCTGCTTTGCTTTTGACACTGTCTAAAGGCAATAATTATCTTGTTTGTTTTAAATGTATATATGTAACATGTGTAAATATATTTATTAATTACAAAATAATATTAAATATGAATATGAAAAATAGAAACCGTTCGTTTCTATTGATGTGCTACCCGGTAAATTTAAGTATTACTCCGTATATTTTTTTTTATTAAAATAATAAATAATAATAGTTAAAAGAACGATCTAAGCAAAAAATTTGAAAAATCTCGCTTGTAATTACGTTTCTTTTTATTGTGTAGAATTACAAAATTGTAAAGAAGTTACATTGAAATTTCCCAAGCAAAAAATGAGTCAGCTAGTTTATAAATATTTTCATTTATATCAAAATTTGTAGAATCATTTAAGAAAGAGATGCTAACAAAAAGTGTTTGGAAAATGATTTAATTCAGTTTTTTAATTCATTTATTAATATTATTTTGTAATTAACAAACATATTTACAGATATAACATATATACATTAAAACAAAATAGTATTTGAAATTTAAAATAATATTTTTATTTTAAATTTATTTATTTATATTTAATATTCATAATTAATATTTACAAAAAAATCCGCAACATCGTATGTCTGCTAAGCGTGCAAAAATTTCTTAAGTTTCTGTCGCCCAGTTGACCATCGCCCACTCGTCGTTGCCCAGTTGACCGTGACCGCTTCACCCACTATGCGATAGATTTTGTCCTAATAAAAAGTTGTGACTGAAAATGTTTTCAAATCCTGCAACCCTGTTATTGTTCGCCATTTAATTAAGCTCTCAACAAATTTAAAATAGATTAAGTCTGTGAGTGACTTAATATCTGAACGAAATAATATCAAAGAGTCTGAAGAAGCAAGCCTTAAAAAAAAAAGCTGTTGTACCTCTTCCTTTCATCGATCATACATAGGGGCACAGTGGAAACTGATTATGCAGCAATAGGTGTCAGTTGGAATGAAAACCTTCAATAACTGAGTTCATATTTTAAATTGGATCAAAAATAAGAATCGTAGTCTACCAAAATATGTTAATAAATCAGTCCATTCATTTTAAAGTGATGTCGAAGGTCATTTTTAGAGATGTGAGCGGTGGAGATCAAAATAAATGTGTCTGTGTTTTAGACTGAACCATTTGCTATGTATCAAATTTTATGGAAATATGTCCAGCAGTTTTAACGTACGAACAAATAAGTAGAAAAATTGGATGGGGGAGAGGGAGGAGGGGGGGGCACCCTCTACACGTCTTTGAATGTTTGAAACGATTCATCCAATAAACAGAATATATATATATTTTTTTGTTTACGATCACACAAATATTTTGGTCTGTGATTTTTTTCAATAGTTGAGGAGCGACAGAGGCTTTGCTACGCCAGGAACACGTGAGGTAGGAAATCATGAACAAGCCTGAAACGAAAGAAAAAGACATGAAAGATAGTATAGGAATTCGAACCCCTGAATACAAGAACTTCTAAAGAACTTGACGCCAACTTTCTGAAAATTTCTTTCCAATTTGCTTTTCCTTTTTTTATAAGTCATGAAAATAACATAAAAGAAAGGTCTCATTTCTATTTTATTTATAATATCTACAAACAGTGAAGATTTTTTCCTGAAATTTCCTCATCATTCCTGAAATACTTAATTATCCCCAAATGCAAACAGAAATAATCTAATTGATTTTAATCAAAACAAAAACATTAAGAGATTCAGGGACGTATATAGGATTTTATTTTGGGGACGGCCAGGGAACGACTTAAACCAAAAAAAAGCCGTCGTCTTCAAAATGTCGACCGGAGGATGAAACATCATCTGAACCAAACCAAAACGAAAGAAAATAAGGTTTACCCACAGACTGAGTGAAAATAGACTAAAAAAAAATAATTAAAATTTCATCTCAAAAACATTCATGTGTTTATCTGCACTTCCCCCTCCTTCCACCCACACACAAATCACTTAATGAATCTTCTTGAAAAATGGTCTGCATATCTGAGGATCTAACTTCTAAATTTGAAATCTCTTCAAAATGGATCCCTCTCGAGTTACAACAATTCCTATAAAAAAATATTGGAACCTAATTAAGTGTTTTTCCTATTCTCTTAACTAGACGGGTACCGTCGCTTCGCTCCGGAACCCTTGCATATATAGCATTGGATAAAAAATATTTTTTTAAAGAAAACCCTTTATTTATTTAGCAAATTAATATGGAGATCGGAGAATACAGGACTTCCCAGCTAGTTGTGGGCTTTTCCGCTTAACTCAGGTGTATTGCGTATTGGCACTCACACGGGAGGTTGCCGCAAAAACACTTCATTTTTGCATGTATCTTCCAAACGCAGAAACGTTTGTTAATGACTGATATACCGTTCGATAGAACTTTCAAATACCAACATTTTCTCAATATAATGTTCTCTTCCAACTTTTATACTTTTCGTTTAAAAAGTCAAAATTTGACCCTTTAAAAGGCGCCATCTTGGAAACCAAAAACTTTTTCCGAAAGATTTTTGTAGCATTTTGTTTGTCTTAAAAAGCTCTTCATTTTATCCATTTGCATGACCAATCTATCTCTTATAGTTTGGTCACAAAATTGGAAAAACGTTATGACAATGACAGAAAGAATAACGCTTTTATATAATATAATAATATCTCATTGTCCTATCTAATAGGAATTAAACTAATCTTTTGCGCGTCGTTTGATACGGTTAAAATTAATCAGATTTAGACAGTTTACACAAATAACTTATGATTTAATTACTTTTCCTCAGAAAATGTAAAATCTGTGCTGTTTATATTCAATAGAAATGAAGACTTTACGTTTTTGTCGTTTTCAATAAAAACAATAAAGAAAAAAAATACGAAATTGTAAGAAGCCACATCTTAAATAAAGTAAACATTATAAAGTGCTTTCGAAAATCCGGGTTTTTTTTTTCTTTGATTTTTTTTTAAATAACTCTATAAATTTTATCAGGTTTCCTTTCAATATTTCCATATTGTTAGTCTTATCTTATCTTATAATTATGTACATTTTAAGTTTTGCTGAAACACTACAATTCACTTTTCCTCCCTTAGAATAATTTTCGATACGACTATTACAATTTTGTAGTAGGGTGATCGTACAATTAAATCTCCAATTGAGAACCATGTGTTCTTTATTTAATGTTGAATTTATTAATCAACTGATTGACAGTTTTCACTTCTGATAAAGAAGGAAGCGGTCGAGATAAACCATTTCCCCTCGGCCAACAAACGGAGACCGGCGCTCTTATCGGAGGCTACGTGCTTTGTTTTTATCTGTTTTAACTGAGTCAATATCATCCGTGGCTGATTTGTATTCAGGTGAGTCAAAAACTTCATTTAAAACTTAAAAAGAAAACTCAAAAAAGAATCGAAAACATTAATCAGTATTCGAAGTTTTCGTGGGAATTCGTCCCCTAATCTCATTTAGTCATTTACTGGGGTTATAATTACGGAGTCAAAAGTACAACAACATCTGCTTATTAATTTTCAAAAAAATTTCACTTTAATTTTCATTTTTTTTGTAAAATGTTAATGTGGAATTTTTTTTTTTCCTGGCGGTGGATAAAAAAAAAATTACGTTCTTCTTTTTCTTTTTTCCTTCGACTTCGGGAAATACAGAAAAGGAAATTAAAAGGAATATAAGAATTAATTTTTGATTAATTTCTTAATTTAAATTTCTCTATTTCTTTAAAAAAAAAAAAAACTCTTTCAATGAGATTCTATAACACTGTACGGTTTTTGTTTCTTTTGTTTGTTTTTTTAACAAACAAATTATTTTAAAAAAAGAAAAATATTGCGGATTGTATCAGTTGTGAAATTACTATTTAGATTACGTCATGAAAATCGTTTTTATAAAAAGGGAAAGTTAATGAGATTCATTTACAATCCCAACTTCTTTAGAATCCAATGAAGAAGATCATTAATGCTATTTGAAGAAGATAGATATGAATTGATCAATAAAACTGTTTCAAAGGGAGCTAAAAGGAAATATTTATTTCAATGAGATGAATTACTCTACGTCCATTTATAAAACCGGTCTATTAGTTTTAATTCTTTTTTTTCCCATAAGCTTTTTAGGGGAAAAGGTTACGGAAAAATACATTTAAATTAACAATAATAAAACTTCTATTACATCAAAATTCATTTTGATTTATTCATTTTGATCGTCATGGAACCTGTAGCTGAGATACCAGGCAGCCGGAGCAGGTTCGAAACTAGAGAAGCACTGGTTGTATCGGCTACTTTCGTCTGTGTGTTTCCAAAGAACCTATATAAAAAAAGAAGGAGAACTTCCATAGAATCAATGTAAAATAGGCGACGGTGGCGCCCCCGAATTCCGGAGGTCCTACAGTGAAGCTCATTCTTCCTTTCAGGGGCAGCGACAATAGAAGTAACACTTTCATATACTTTGATCCAAATAATTCCTAGGAGTTCAGTTTCTTTAATTTACTTATTTTCTTTTCTTCTTCACTAAAGTTTTTTCTAATTACTTTATTTATTACATTAAATAATTTGTGAAAAATAATTATTATTTAATAAAATTATTAACTAATTATTTATTGAAACTAAAATATATCATTATTAATGTAGTAAAATAATTTTATTACAATATAAAATACATTATTAAAAATATTTATAATTATTATTTTCATTTTGAGACTTCAAATAAACTAAAAATGGACCATTTACTTAAGAAATTACACAAATAAAACTTTAATTAGTAATAATCTACTGAGAAAAAGTGGCTGAAATCGAGAGCATGCGCAATCACCAATTTCCGGATCCACGTGTAGCTGCCCCTGAAACTTTCACTGCAAAACATAATTTATCAGAGATCAGTTCTGTGCGCCACCGATACGGTCAGGGGTGAATTTTGTTTTGAAGTGAAACATGAATAGGGGGAAGTGAGACTTCTTACGTACAAGGTGGTTATAATTAAAGTTAGCCTATCTAGAGCATCCTGCAGCTGCAACCAATAGTCGGAGAGACACCAAAAGTTGTACACATACTATTCAAAGGATGAGCTCAACGATTCTTAAAAAAAAAGATTAGTTACAAAATCGTCCGCTAGAGGGCGCTTTTACAGCTATATGAACTGTAATCGAAAACAAAATATTCAAGACCCATGTATTTCACATAAACAGTATCAGACGTTTGAACGAGTCATGTGATATTGCTTAATATGTTCCCCCAATCCCCCAGTCATTTGCAGGCGATAAACTATATGCTCAACCGTTGATCGTAGGTGATCACACGTGATAGTTCGCACATGTAGTGTGATACTGTCTTTTAGTTCTGCTAATGTTGCAAGTCCTCCACGATACACCACATCCTTTATTTATCCTCACAACCAAGAATCGCATGGAGTGAGGTCAGGAGAACGTGGTGGCCAGTCAGTAGGGAACATGCGACTAATTACTCGATTTGTAAAGTGTTGACGCAACAAAGTTTGCATGAACCTTCCAATATGAGGAGGTGCACCATCTTGCATAAAAGAGGTTGAATCAAGACACTATCTTTTCTGCAGCTGGGCTATCACAAAGTTCTGGAGCATGTCACGATATCTAGCCGCAATCATGGAACGTGTCTGTGGACCATTGGCAGTAATTTTTTCAAAAAAATAAGGACCCAGGATAAAGTTGCATGTGAACCCACACCAGACTACAAGAATGCGGAGACATTTCCTGGAAAAGTGAGTGGATTTTCTTTGGCCCACACACGGCAATTTTGGATGTACTCAGCGTTATTCAAATAAAAGTGTATTTCGTCGCTCCATAGGATGTCCCATGGCCACGACGTATCAACTTTTATCCTCGCCAGAAAAAATTATAATGTCAATGGATAAAGATTAGACAGGAGTAATGAATAAAGATTTTTTAAGTTTTCGAAAAAAAAATAAATACTCACATAAATACCCAGAATCTGCTGAGCTTTTAATCAAATTTAATCAAATACGCGCAGGCAGTAATAGGATTACTAAGCGGATTAAATTTAAATATAAAACTTAGATCATCTTTTGCCTTTAAATAAATACGCAAAGTTTAAGATTCATCCATCGACACACACACACAGACTGACTCATTTGATGAGAAAGTAAACTAAAAAATATGATTGTGATCAACATTAAGTTAGACATAGCAAATGTTAAGATATCATTAGATATAAACTTTTTACTCCACAAAATTATAATTTCAATGTCTGAATCCTTCTTAGATTCATTAATGTTAATAATAATGTTAATTAATGAGATTCAAGGCACTGAACTTTGGTTATTTATTTGTTGAAAGTTCATTGTTCGCAGTTCCTAACTTCAGGGATCAACGAACTCATACATATGAAAAGGAATTAGCTAAACGAATGCAAATAAATGGATTTAGTAAATAAATATGAGAAATATTTTCAATTTCTTCTCAAATAAGTTTCATCTTCAGAATTGATCAATATTTTTTAAATGAAATACTCATTCGACATTTTTGTGCATCTGCTGAATCATTGCTATCCTTACATCACACTTATTCTATCCTTCTTCTTATTTCATATTTTTCCAATCTTCATCAGACAATTCTCCTCCTACAACACAGGCAACTGAGATCCTATCAATGAATGGTTACCACTTCTGTCTGCTTCAAACTACATTTCTTCAATTTCCGAATGCAATGGGGGGGGGGGGTATAACCCCTACCAATCCATTCTTCAGTGCGCCAGTGGTCTGATTAAGCCTCCCATGAAGCTGATAGCATTTGAATACCGTGCCTATAAGAATGTCTTTTGTGTTTCGTCTGTCTCTAATGCCTCCTATGATGTATCCAATAACGATTCTTGGGCAAAACAGTTCACAATTTCTGTCCCTTTTTGAGGCCAAAAGGCGTAAAGGTCATTGAAAAAACAATTTAATCATCATTTCCTAGAGTAAGGTATTCAATCTGAAACAAGGAAGAGTAACAAACATCTCAGTCAGCTCCAGGATTCGAATCCGAGTACAGACATATCAGTTGGCTGCGACTGAATAATTACTTTTATTCTATTTAAATCAACAAGTATTGCTATCAGTGAATGTATTAGTCCTTAGGATTATTTTTAACTAGATAATAAAGTCACAGAATTACAGACAAAGTAACGAAATGATAAAAAAATAAAAAATAAATCAGAAACTGTAATAATAAGCACTCGTATACAATGCCTTTACAATGGTATACTGCCTTTAAAAAAAGTCAGTGATATATTTGCAGGATCGAGCAAAATTATTTTAATAATCCGTTACGTTTTTATTAAAAGGTTTTAACTGAAATAAAAAAGGTTATTGAATGAGCATGCGCAATCGTACTATTCCACTTGAGCCCGTTTTCTTTTCTTGTCTATTTGTTTGTTTGTAAGCACATCATGTTGGACGGGTTTCCATTCAATTTGTTTGTTTGTTTGTCCAACTTAAAAGAAAGCGACCATCAAAAATGACCCCGAAATCCTTCGCTAAAATGACCGGACTGATTTCTTCAAAATTTCATACGATAGTTATTTATGGTCCAACTTAAAATACGAGCAACATTATTTTGGTATCAACACGTCCTAATTCTCCAAAGAGCTCTATCTGTTCAAATCCCCTGAGCATTTATCCTGTTTTAAATAGAAAAATCGTAACCCATTCTTTTGCTAAGTTTTGAAACTGGCAATTTACGATGGTGCGTGAGTGTCTATAGAATTCATTCCTCCACTGATAACTCATGAAAGGAAACAAACAGAATAAGTCCTTTGGGTCGAATATAATATTAAATTTCTAACCAAAATATCTCTTGGCAATAACAGACTTAAGAGTACCTTTGTAAAACTCCGCAGTCAAACAGCAACAGAGTTCTTGATTAATATCAGCTCAATGACCAAGAGATAAAATACTCCTATTAATTTTAACCTGCAAATACCATAAATTACAGAAATAACGACAATTGATTGTTGTTAATTAATTAATTTCAAACTGATCAGTTTTTGGGCTGCAAAAAAAAATATACAAGGTGGTCGTAATTAAACTAACACTATCCAAAGCCATCTGATGACAAATGAATAACAAAGATGAAACTGAATTGAAACATCACCTTTTATCCTGCATATTTATTTTCCCAATGCGGAAGTGGCCTAGGTTCAATGTGGCCACAGTTCTTGTGGACCAGGAATGGTATCACAACAACATTCTCTACAGCCGAAGGTAACATTTTCTGAAGGAATGTTAATCATAGTTCGTAATACGTTGTCCTTTAAGGTTATCAAGTTCGGGACCCCACCAAGATAGACCTTGGACTTCAGTAACTGCTAATGATCCTGATTCTTCAAATTTCTTATTCATTGATTTCAATGCGTTAACTGACAGCGGACCTTTACACAGGTTCTGACGGGTTCTAAACTCACGAAGAGCAGCTGCTGTGTTGGACTGGTGAAGGTAAAATAACATCACAAGCAACACAAACTAAAGTAACGTAAGATGTAACGTAATGTAAGATGCATGTTGAGCAGAACTGGTTATTGGAATATCTTTCTGAAGTTTTCCCATCCTTTTATAGCCCAAATTACTGGCGCTGTTGTAGCTTACGTAGCCGAGAATTTGCATGAACGGCTTTTACCTATGTTGTATACAAATTCTCGGCTATTAAGGGGTAAATGTGGCGCTGTTGTAGGCTATCAGCGACTTTTGGAAGTACTTTTTCTTTCCTGCGGAATCCTTCTTCCCATGTCTTCATTGGTCTCTCCACCAAATTTGATGTAATTCCGGTTGTTCGATTGAGCTACAGGTGGCTTTGAGTGGGTGTCAGTTTAATTACGACCACCTTCTATTTCATTATACATTGAAATTGTATTTATTTTCTGTGAGCACTTATCAATATTTGTTTTATTTCAGATTCCTGTTTCCATGGAAGTAAACGCCATGAACCAGTCAATTAGAAAACAAGTTCATCAGTTCCAGGCGCCTTCTTCCGTTGAATGGCTGCCAGACGAAACACCAAAGCCCGACGTCACTCTGGTTTGTGGAAAGGATGAATTTCTGGTGCCTAGAACTGTTCTTTCCACCAATAGTTCTCACCTGGAGGCGCTGCTCAACGACGTGACACTGGAAGAGATCCCTTTGTCGGGAATCGACCCTGCGGCAATGGATGTGGTACTGCATTATATGTACTCCAAGAAAATAGAGGGTATCATCAGTGTGGAAGTTCTTGTGAAGACGTACGAAGCTGCTCATTTGCTTAACCTTCACTGTCTCATGAAAGACATTGTGAATCATTTCTCCCAATACTGTTTCTATAGCAAACTGTCGATGCTCAACGCTTCTGTGCAATCAACACAATACTTGTGCAAAGCTAGTCTTAATACTGTGTGGGATTTAGCCGAGAAATATTCAAACACACAGTTACTCAGGGAAGTGTCACTCTTCATGGAGTCCAAACTGTACCCTTTGACCGAATGGGATGTGCTCTTTACCCTCACTTACGATAGAGTGATTTCAGTGGCACGAACTGCACTGAAGAACAAACAACTTTCGTCCGTAGAGATTCTCATGTGCTTATTCGAATGGGTGAAGTTCGACTCTGCAACAAGAAACCAGCATTTGGGGTCATTCTGTGAACTCGTGTCTTTAGATGAAATTCCTATTTATTTTATTCGAAACCATTTACCAATTGTCAACGGTCAAAGGCAGTTATCAAGTAACAAAGACACGCCCATTCTGTTGCTTTATTTGACAGAGGAAAGTGAAATATTTATACACGAAGTAAATACATCAAGAGATGAGATAACAGACGTTGTTAGGCGTCAACCTATCTTCTTGACAAACTGTCCTATCGTATCTGATATCTTTCTCAGTGCGGGGAAACACGTGATTGTCATTCCAAGTGAATTTTACAATAACAAAATCACTCTGTGGGTCTACGATGTAGTGCTTCTGAGATGGGAAAAAAGATGCCAACGAAAAGGAAAAACCATACACTTCCGGCGTCTTCATCAAAACACTGCCACTGTCTTGGGAGAGACAGCGTATATCGCAGGACTGAAAGACGAGACTCAAGACAGACTTTTGTTATTTTCCTATAACTTATCAACAGACAAATGTGAAAAGTTAGAAGAGCAACAAGCCATTCACTTACGGAGCTTGAAACTGGTAACAATCAGTGATTGCTTGTATCTAGTACAAGTCTTAGTTCCTTTCAACACCATCAAATTAATGAAATACGATTTCAAAAGAAAACGCTTCTTTCCTTTTTCTCAGTTTGTTCCTGGACCCCCAGGTGGGTTTGAACTGTGCGTGGTTCAATCGAAACTGATTTTTTGGTGTGAGCAGATGCCCGATGACACGCGTGCTGGAGGTCCGTGGATTGTGTACGATTCCCGCACCTGTCAATGGGATGACTGTTTACCCAGGAATGAGAAGAGGAATGCAAAAGCCATTGCACAGGTTACTTCATTGTGTGGGAGTCAAAATACCATGTGGTTATTAGGAAACGAAGACGACAGATTTCGGAACAAGGTCCACGAACCAACAGATCCTCAGTTGCTCATGTCCTACGAATTGTGTACAATGGGTCTCAAACAACATTCGGACAATTTGAGCGAACTGGGACAAGTGCGAATAGTGAAGACAGAGGTAAAAAAAGTGAACGTTTTATTGCCTGTGAGTCATGTGCGTTTCTAATTTAATTTTCTACATTTCTATTGCAGTTAGATAATACTTTTAAAAATTATTATTGCAAAATTCACAGATTTCATTATACAATAGGATTTTTTAAACTACGTACGTATATGTAGTTTAAATAGTGGGATTGACTACACAGCGCTGATGGTGGGAGGGGATGGAAAACAAAATACTTCTAATTTAAATTAGATCATAAATAAGCATCACAACAAACTTTAAAGAAATCACTCGTTGTAGTGATGGAAAAGGTGAAGATCAAAATAATCATGATCATATTTTAAATGGGACAATTAATAAGCTATGTCCCAAATTTTATGAAAATCCGTCTACTTATTTTAGCTTGATTAGAATATAAACAATCAAACAGAGAATGAAAATGTGCAAATGAAACAATAAGAATTCACAGACTCAAACAATAATGGGAATTAAAAAAAGGAATTTTCAAAATTCTAAGTTCTGAACTGGAATGATAAAAATCCATAATTTTAATTAAATGCTTCAAATTGTAATGCAAAAATTTGAAATTTAAAACATTAGATCAGAATTACGGATTTTTTTTTTTTTTTTTTTCATTTTACTTCTGTTCTTTTCAGAAGATGACAGAAACAGATGACTTTTGAAATTAATGAAAATGTAAAATTTTCCTTAAAATTCCAATAATTACTGAGCATTTGAGTCAACTATTTCACTTGAAACATTTGTCTTCTATCTTCGTCTGTTTGTAACAGCGGCATCACATTAAAACGGCTGAACGGATTTCCATAAAATATATAAAGCAGCTTCTTTATAATCCAACTTCAGATACAAACATGATTATTTTGATCTCCATCTCCTCCCCCAGATACTGAAAATGGACCCTCTCCTCAATCATGTTGGAAAT
>JAFIDM010002131.1:105711194-105742115 GCA_023159025.1 Thereuonema tuberculata
GTTGCTGAGCTGTATTGTAGATGTGATTGTTGCGAATGCCAAAGGCGTAATTGTCGTGATTGTTGTGCGTTGCATTGTGGGATACTTGTGCACAGACAGACGACAAATCGGGATTAGTAGGCTTTCTAAAAGCATCAGAAGCCTAAAAGGTTTTGGGTCACTTACTTCTGTTTTATCCAAAACAATTTAAGTCAAAAACTGGAAACGATGGAATCGTAGAAATTACTGATACATCATCAGTAGACAAGGAAGTGTTGAAAGAACTTGAAGCCTACTTTCATTAAAATGCTCTCCTTCCAATTTCTATATATTTTTATTTCTTTTTCTTAAAAATTCGTGAAAACAATTATTTCCATCTTATTGAAAGCAAGGGATTTTACTCTTTTACAAGAAAATCTCTCCAACATGAAAAAGATAGATTTGTAGGAACCTTTGAAGGATTAATAAACAAGTTTGAGTTAATTAATTTAAAGAAATCTTAGGCGAGGAAATCCAACCGAAAATGGTTCAAATTTTATAATTTTAAATTAATAGATTACAACTGATAGAAAATGTCAACAATATTTTTTACAGTGTAAAAAATAAAAAAAAGGCGACTGCTAACGGAAACAGCATTGTTATATGGTTTGTCATTTCGCTTTAGGAAAAGTCTTAACTTACGTAAAGTCTTAGCAAATGTGATAAGATTTATTGATATTCTGAATTGAGTATAAAAGTAACATTGATAACATTATTGTATACTTAACATCATTTCTAATAAGATATCAACTGAGACAATGCCAGGAATTAGTTCGTTCAATCATTCAATATGGCTGCGTTCTCTCCTGCTGATTGTTTCGTTGTCTTTATATAACCAATCGAAAAAAAAAATGTATTAAAAGTGTACTGCAAACATCACAGTTCTCAGTCAGTCTGTGCCATTGTCGAACTGACAAATGACTCAACTGAAGTGTGTTCAATTGCTTTCAGGCTGAGCAATGAACACATTCTGTGATGTAATTACAACAACCAAGGCTTCAGAAATAGGATAACTTTGTATAAGAGTTTACTTCCAAAGCAAATCTCGACTGCTTCTAAAGCCTTTCAGATAATAAATAATAATCATGATGTACGATATCCTTTCCGCACGCGGTTATAACAAATAAAGAGATAGAGAAAAATCAATTCGTTCTTTCTTGAAGACCTGATGCAACGTAGAAAAAATAACGAAAAAAGTCCAAATGAACATGGAAATGCTTTATTCAGTTGTTACAGAATAATTAACACTTACATAGGCTATGATGTAGCCACTGTTAGATGAAGTGACCTCCACCAGCAACAATAACTGCCTCACCTCGTCATCAGGAGGATTGCAGGACACGCTCAAACATGACAGGGATACCCTGAATAGTTGTACACCTATCCGTAATGTGGTCACGCAATGTTTGTACAATGGGAACCGGTGTAGAGTACACTAGCGTTTTTAGATAGTCCCAGAGGATTTAGGTCGGGGGAGCATGCAAGCCAAGCTTTGGGTCCTCCTTTGCCAATCCAACAGCCAGCAAAGACGCGGTTAAGATGTCGTCGAGCAGAGAGGCTGAAATGAGCTTTAGTCCTGTCATGCACTGACGATGGATCGTAATGGAGCATCCGGCAAGGAAATGAGGTCACTTCGATCTAACAGTGGCTACACCCAAAGAACATATAAAATATGTTATATAAGCTTAAATGTTCTTTGGTTACACCATAGCTTACGTGTTAATCATTCCGAAACATCTGAAGAAAGCATTTCCGCACCCATGTTCACTTTTGTCGTTATTTTGCTACGTCGTATCAGACCTTCAAGTTTGGCCATCCATTTTAGGACCACCCTGTATAGTAATCAAATTATATTAATAAATATTGAATATTTTATTTTATACCGGGTTTTTTCCCCAAAACTCATTAAAGATTGAAAGAATTTAAAATAAATAAATAAAATTTAAAACATTATTCACATGAAAATTTCTTCACTTGCTGTCAGTTAATAATAAAACTTACCAAAATTTGTAAAAGTTAAAAAAAAAAAAAATCAAATATTTAAGTACGTGCTGATTACCTTGAAATTAATCTACATATATAAAAGAGGATGTTTCTTGGTTTGTTTGTTCGCTATACACTCCTAGGCCCTTTGACCGATCTGGACCAAACTTTCCAGAATTACTCTTTAGGACCCTGCGGAAAAACGGGATACCTTGGAACCTGAAGACAACACCCCCAGGGGTTGAAATCCCTGAAATAGTGCCACATATGCCCCTGCTGGTGAAAATAAGAACTACACAAACATTGTTGTGCAACAATTGGAACTAAAATATTGTTCTTTATAATAGCGCCAAACAGCAACCTTGTGTCGACAATTAGAACTAAATTATTGTTGTGCATAATAGCGCCACCTATGCACCTCATTGGGACAATGAGAACTATACAAATACTGTGGTGCAACATTTAGAACTAAAATTGTTGTACAGTGGAACCCCGCCATTCGTCCGCCTCTTTATTCGTACATCTCGTTATTCGTCCAACTTTTTCAAGTAAAATTGAACTCGCCATTCGTACGCTTGCTCGCGATTCGGACAGCGTGACCTCGGTACTGGCCGCGCCACGCGGTCGCTTCAGTTCAATATCGTGCTAGCTAGGCATCATCCACGCAAGCTTCGTGAAACTTTGTGATATTTTATTGTTATTTTTTATTATTTTTATTAAAAATAGTGCAGCTATGAGTCTAAAAAAGATTACTGAATCAACTAAGCCTAAAAGGAAAGCAGTGAGAACGACAATTGAATTGAAAAAAAAGAAATCGTTGCGAAGTTTGAAAGTGGAACTCGTGTCTCTGACCCGGCAACTCAGTATGGCATGGCGAAATCAACCATATCGTCTATACTGAAAAAGAAAGAAATAATAATAGCGGCCTATATATTTATTGTTTTCATAGTTTTTATGTATTTTAGGCTTAACATATTATTACAAAGGTTTATATAAGCAATCATCTGTGGGTCTGGAACGGATTAATCCAATTTACATTATATCTTATGTGAAAAAATGATTCGCCATTCGAACTGCCTCATGGAACGGATTGTGCACAAATAGCGAGGATCCAGTACTTAATAGCGCTACTTATGCACCTGTATAATGGAAACTATACAAATATTGTTGTGCAACGAATATTATAAGAACTAAAATATTGTTCTTTACAATAGTGCCACACAGCAACCTGGTGTCGACAATTAGAACTAAGGTATTGTTGTGCATAATAGCGCCACATTTGCACCTGGTTGGGACAATGAGAACTACACAAATGCTGTGGTGCAAAAATTGGAACTATACAAATACTGTGGTGCAACATTTGGAACTAAACATTGTTGTACTTAATAGCGCCACATATGCACCTGGTAACGACAATGAAACTACACAAATATTGTTGTGCATAATAGTAATGAGGTTTTGGGGATAGATTTAGATTTGTAAGGAGATCATACCTTTTGATTTATTTTTTTTGTTGTACCAACCGGGAAAGTTTCGTCAATGAAAAGGACAAACGACCATTACTATTCCGATTCTACATCTACTGAATACAAACACAACCAATTTTCCATTTTCTGGAAAAAAAAAATAAATGAACGAAATCCGCATTGTTTACCTGAATTATATAAAATGAATTAAAATCGATCCAAACACCCGCAGTGGATTAGCTAATGTTCATTGAGAATGAAGTATTAATAGAAATGAGCTGTTTAGATTCCAATGTCTATCTATGGAAATTTTTATCATCTTCTCGCGCTAATTTCTCTACAAGAAGTCATTTGGGGAAAAAATGTATAAGTTAGATGGACCTCAAATATACATACCAAGTTTCAAGAAGATCCATCCACAGTTATTAGGCAGACATTTATTATCCTATTGGAAATAGGCTAAACAAGAAAGTTTTAAAATTAACTGAATATAAACCAGTTCAGAAAAGCAGACATTGCAAATAAAAAAATATTCTACTAGTAAATAATTTCATTCTATGTCCAAATAGAGCACAAACAATAAACAGATCCTATTACGCACATCTCAAAATTACTGATCACTGAAAATTCTCTTCCAATTCCTACATAACTAATGCTTTCATATTTAAAAATTTTATCTGCATTAATAAAAAAAGATTTGAAATCACTCTTAATTAATTTTTGTTTGTTTTTTATTCCCAACTGGCTACGGCCATTGTGTATTCTAGGGTCTGTATAGTAGACCTAAAGCCTGCCGTGGTCCTTTCAAAAACAAAAACAAAATTCTTTTGAAACATATACTGTAGTTCTTGATAAATGCTGCTAACCAAACTGTTTTGTCTTTTTCCAGATACCTTCGTCTCCGTGTCTTGCAACAAAGAGGAAGACGTCCAAATGCCGTAAAGTATCTTATGGCAAGAAAGTGTCAGCTGAACAAATGGGTCTATCTGTCGAAAGCAACTGGATTCCAGAAGATTCCTTGCACGAACTGGATTATACAACAAAACAATTTGTTTTAAGTTACATTCAAGAGCACAACGAACTGCACGCTTTGAGACAATCCAACCTGCTGCTGGGTGTGTTCGGAGAGGCGGCGCTGCTTTATTACGCCCCCCACTCCAATCTGAAGGAACTACAAATTCATAGCAGCAATCTGTGGATTCTATCGAAGCTGGTGTCGAAGTACTCGGATGAATTACTGCTCAGGAAATTGGTGCTATTCCTTGAATCGAAGCTAGTTCCTCCAACGGAGACGCAGGTGATCCGAAACGCGCCTTATGATCACGTGGCTACGGTTATCAAAGCCGCCATAACAAACAAAAAACTTTCGCCTATTGAAGGCCTTAAGTATCTGAGTGACTGGATACACTATGATACAGATTCCAGATCTAAATATATGAAACCATTACAAGAACTGGCTCTTGAACAAAATATACCCATGGAATTAAGACAAATGTATAAGATTTCCACAGAAAAACAACCAGATTTAGACAAAGCAAATCTGTTACTTATTTCTTTAACAGAACATGACGTTCTCAATGTTCAGCTAATTCAAATGGCTGAAGGCATGATTGAAAATGATATTGAGATCCAAGAACAGTCCTTTCTAACCAAATATCCAGTAGATGAGGATCTGGCGTCTCTGTCCCTCGTCTTCCTGAATATTGATCACTATTTATACATAATTCAGAATGATCAGAATTTCCATATGGTGACGTGGATTTATGATTTGTATCAGCTGCAATGGCAATGTAAGACTTCCGTCAGTGACAAAACCTTCTACTTTCATAAACTGCGACATCTGAGCGGGACTGTCATTAATGGAATCATTTTCGTCGTTGGAATCGACTTCCACTGCGAGAAGAAAGTCCTTGTTGCTCGCTTTGATCCAGAGACGGTGGAATGGAGTCACGAGACCGAATACGAGTCCGAGGCCTACATCAGTTCCCCGACAATAGTGACGACCGACGCTGGCCAAATGTACCTCGTTCTCTCGACAGTGCTACAACGACGGGATCAGATCAGCACTGTCGAGTGCCACAGGTACGACTTTGTCAAGCGACGATTCAAACGCATCTCCCGATACTCGCCCTGTTCGCTCTGGGGCTATGAGACGTCAGTGTCTGGTTCCAAAATCTGCCTGGTTGGGGAGTCATGGATCACATTTGACGTACAAACCAAACAGTGGAAGCACATCTTCCAGGATGAGCGAGAAACCTACAAGATGATCTTCGGGCAAACAAATCACGTATGGATTCTGTCCCATGAATGTAAAGACTATGCCGAGACTACAACATCGAAGCTGTCTATCTGGGACACCACTACAAACTCTTTACGTCAAATTGGAAAGGAATTTCAGAGTGCATGGCTGTACAAAATGCTTATTGTAGATTTAAAATATCTTCAGAATCAATAAAGCTGTGATTAAAAATTTCACTGTGTGTTTCTCCCTTGGGGATATTTTCTCAGTGAACCTTATTTTCATAGAAAACTTAATCTTTTGCAGAATCTAAAGACCTAATCACAGGGAAGAAGTTTTCGTCTAAGAAATAGTGGTAGTTTTTGATAATGTGCTTCTCTCAATTTCAAATCAGACGATCAGAGAAATACGATTGGTTCTCCCTATTAATGCTTTTTAAAACTCACGAGTCAATCCGTGAAGAGATCAAAAACGTAAGACTTTCAGATTTTACGAAGCCAATTTCCGTAGAACAGCAAGTTGTCAACGTGTTCCAAAATGAATCAACATTTATTTTAGAATCTTGTGATTTGAGTGAAGTACAAACGAATGCAAGTTATTTAGGAGACAATAATTCCGTAGCCCTTTGGCAACCCGGTGTCGCTCCAACAAGAAATAAAAATAAAAATGTCTTTTTCTATATTAAGAAATAGACTGATACATAGAATGAATTTATCTAAGAGCAAATATTGTTTTTTGTTTTAAATAAATAAGCTTAACGTGCAAGCATAAGATTTCGTGAAGAAAATATAAAACTCCAAATATAATAAATCTTTTGTTTATTTATGTGCAGTTTTATATTGTTTTGTTTTTCCAAAAGATAATCTTTAACCTGTGATACATTTCCTAATCATCTTGGATTCGGTAGAGGCGAGTGATGTTGGTTTCTTCTCTTTTGTTTACTAGTATCTCCGGTGATTGTATATTGGTGGTGACTAATAATTCTTCACCGAAATTATGGAGCAATTTGTTCTATGGACTATTCTATAATGAAACTAATGATGAAGAAGCAAATCACATGATCAGAAACCTGTGTCACTGATCAAAGTAGAATTAATATGTAGATTGAATTAATTACTTCAGCGAATCTTAGGAATCCAACAGGAGGTGATTAAAATTAAACATTTTATACTTTTCAATTAACAGATTAGCACGCTGCATACTAACTGATAGAATGTCAACAATTTATATACACACTGAAGCTCGGTTATAACGTGGTTGTTTACATTGCGAATTCGGATATAACGCGATTTGGTCTTGGACCCCTTCTATTTTGGAAAAGGTGTATAATTGTAAAATTGCAAAATTTACCGTTTTTTCGCCTAAAATCAAATCAAAGGTGTAAATTAATATGCTTGCTTCCTTATTATTTACAGTAATTGAGACTCTATATCCACCCTAATGTCACGAAAATGCGTCAAATATAATATATTTTTTAAAAAAATACCAAAATCGCGGACTTTTTCGTTTAACCAAAATGAATATCGAGATCTATTTTTCTGCCAATGACAACCAATGACAGAGGCCCATGTAATCTAATAGGCGTATGAATACCTAGTTTCGATCCACGTGACTCGTCGTTTGTACAAGATGCCAAGATGGCGGTACCAAATCGATTTTGGCTAATGTAACCCATCAAAGTGTTGAAAAGGTAATGATTTATGTATTTATAAATATAAAATACTCTCACAAAGCTCTGAATAACGTAGGTAATCGTGAAATGACCATTTTAAATCGATTTAGAATCGTGTGGGCGATAAAAGGGTGCGATATACGACATTTAACATCGCGAAGTAATAAAATTTTCGGTTATAACCACGATCTTCGAGATCTTGGATCCGAAAGATCGCGTTATAACCGAGCTTCTGTATATATGATAATTGCGTGTTTAAGAGAAGCGGTGACCGAACTTTTTACAAAATATACCTTTTTACAAATATATAACATCTCCACAAAAATATATTTATTAAACAAATTTTCGAAAAGTATTCCTTCTTTACTTTTTCCAGCTTTTTTAAAAATTGAAATAATTAAGAGATTCTACATATCACGTACACTCTCCTGGACATAATTTAACATAATAATCACTTATCCATCACTAACAATATTACTTCTAACAATTCCTATATTTACTTTTTGAAATTCACAATTTCAATTCTTCAAATTGTATCAACCTTTCGTTATCAACACATGATTTCACCATCTCTCCTGCTAATCATTTAGCAGTACTTTACCAACTTCTATTCTGTGTACGATTAAGATTACTATCCCTAGTATTTCTTATACTCTCTATTATTTTCCTCTTTTTTGAGTCTTTTTCCATATACTTATAATACCACTTAACCTCATTATTAATGTAATGACTAATTCACAGCAGTGCTCAGCCAATTCTGACTTGTCCCCTTGTTTCTTGTTAATGTTCTAAAACCCTCCCCTAACTGTACGTTTGCTTAACATAAAAATTTCCACAATTTAAACATTCTATTTTATAAATTATTCCCATATCATATCTTCTCTCACTTTTATTTATTTGTAACACAAAATATTTTTCAATTTGTTTGTACATTCAAAATCTAGTTCTAAATGATACTTTTTACCAATCCTTTTTAATTCAAAACTGTTCCGATTCAAATATGGAACTAGTAGTTCATATCTTTCTTCCTTATTCTTGTCTAATTCTTTAATTTTGAGGCTATCATATTCATTTAAAGCCTTATCAATGAGGCTTATCACTTTCTTCATAATCATTTTTCTTCAATATGATTTTCATTTTATCTGAACTTTTGGTTCATTCAATTCTATTAGTACCTTTTTACAATGATTTTTACTTTTATTTCTATGAAAATTAAACCAAAGCAATGCCAGTCAACCCAAGAAATCATATTGTACTTCTGCAACAAACATTTCAATGAATATGGTTTAAGCTAATAATGAAATTTCATAACATTTCAAAACATGATTAAATATGGTTCGTTTGTGGCTATACACATAAAAAACCCCCCACCAGAATTTAATATCTCAACTGATTATTTCTTCCAAAATGTTTTAACTGTTCAGAATGGTTGTCACTCATGGAAATATTAAAGATTTCCCTTCTATACATTGTGTTCTTTGTGTAATTGTACTTTAATCACTTTTTTTTTTTTTTACATCTTATTACAACTCAATGTAACAGTAAAGTTATTACAAAATAATTATAATTAATTAAAATAACTTTTCGATACAAATTTAGCAAAAGAAATTATTTGAAATTCAAATTTTATTGACTTTTTTTTTAAGAGTATGAAAGGGTTATAAAGAAATTTCAATATTTGCAACGTCCTCCAGAGCCCAAACTGGGTGGCAGAGTCCCACGAGTCGTATCTAGTTGGATTCCCCATGGCCTGGAAGCTTAAATCCAACTTCCAGTTTTATGAATGGCACAAAAATGAGGGGATAACACTGACCAAGTCAGGAAAATAGTGCTAAAAGGACAAAGTTAGGGTCTATCTATACTGAATCGACTGTGGTAAGAACGAATATGAAATCCCAGTTCCAATGTTCGGTTCAAGATAGTCACAGGTCACTTACTCAAGAGTAATGGTGCAAAATGGAGATATACGTTTTGAAATACTCAATGAACTCAAAGCAGGCATCACACTGAATGATTAGACAGCAATAACTCTCTTGCAAGCTCATCTAATAGCTTTAGATAAGGCTGTGATGAAGCTATATTTGACCTTTGAATTATAATGGCTTCAATCAATGAATAGTAGCTACACGTTAAACAATGCAATCTTTTGATACATTGTGTTTACTACAAAACTGGGAATTGTCTTTTTTTTTTCCCTCCTGTTCTGCTTGAATTCCACACTTCTTAACCTAATCCTATATTAATCCTAAAAAGCTTCTTTAATATTGGTAATTTTTGTGTTTAACATGTTTCCTTGTTAGAAGACAATTGAACAAAATTATATTTCCAAGTTGTTTTTTTTTTAATTTCTGTTAAACCAAACAATAAAAACATTATAAAATACATAAAATAACGAATATCAACAAATGAAATATGGCTACGTTTGATAAAATTGTATTTTTAGTCCAAGCAACGAAGGAAAAATAGGGGAAATAATTCGTGTAAAAGCCAATTTTAGCACAGTTGTAGAGGAAGGTGTCCTGAACAGCATACTAAAAGTACTGATGGGTGGGAGTGGAGCTAATGCTTGGGTGGGGGTTTAAAGGTCCCTTTTTTCACTTTTTCATGAATAACTCGAAAACTGCGGCCTATAGCAAAAAAATGTCCATAAACTAAATTAATCTACATAAAATTCTCTACAAAAAAGGTCCTATACACTTTGTCACTGGGATGTATACTTAAGGAGATATGAATGGGCGAAAATGGACAATTTGGAAAAAATGTTTGTTTTGTTGTTAAAAATGGCACGTATATTCCTCGATAAAATCCACGTTAATTGTCAAAGTCCTAAATATCTTCGAAATCGAAACTATCGTCATCATCGATGGTCTTCGATGGGGCTCCATTAGAGCACGAGCCGAATTAACTCCACAGACACTGGAGCAGCCAATGCCTGCTTTCCGCCACCCGCAGCGCACCCGCACCCAGTCGTGCATCGGCAAAATATGGTGTTGAGAATGGAGTCAGGTGCCACAGGATCGTTGGTTTTCACCGGCTTTAGAATACCATCGTCTCCCCTGGCCCAACCCCATTGGGTGGGTGGTAGGGGGTTGCCGAGCCATTGTTGTAGCTTTAAGAAATTAATTAAGACCAACTTAAGTATTTAGCTCAAATAGATATTTGTAATGAAAACAAAACAGTATTTGACAACTATATGTAAATAGATATACCTGTAGGTACACTCTGAACGAGTGCTACTTCAAAGCTCCTCTGGTAGGAGGAAGAGTGGCCATATCAGTTTCGGCTTCGTTGATGCTCTCAAAAAAGTCGAATACCAGAGTTTGTTGAGGTTTGTGGGCTGGCGCTTGGTAAATCGCCAGAAACTGCTTCTCGCCAGCCTGTGCAATACCTCAGGTAATGTTGAGGAATCAGTGAAAATGTCTGAGATTTGTTGTGTCAGATCAGGTTTAGCTTTGAACAGCTTAGCAATTCCCACTTTGCTCTTCCCATTGATTGCCGAGGTGGTGTCGCATCCGGAGAAGCTATGGAGAAGTAGGATCGTCTTGGCGAATGGGAGCTGTTGAAGTTGTGGCACTGAAAACAATTTGGTCTCCACCTTCCCATGGTCTGGCTTCATAAAGAACACGTTGGTAGATGGTGGAGCCAATCCTATGAGGAGTCATAGGATTCATAAAGTCCACGTCCTCCCCAACTATTGCAACAGTTGGATGTACAGCAGCTTTATCCAACCCACACCTTGCAATAGTGACATCAGCAGTTGCAACATTTGTTTCAATCCCTTCTGCTGTCATTTTCTCAATGAGGAAGTGGATCAGTCTTGTTTTTCTCCTCTCATTGGTGAAAAAACTGCTCCTGTTGAACTGTGATGGTCGTGCTTTCATTACAGTTAATGTCAACCGAGGTTTTTGTCAGCCCTCTTCGCTTCAGCCACAAGCGGATCCAGGATTTTTTAAAAGGGGGGGGGGGGGGCTAACTTTACCTGTGTGTCTGAAACGCACGCTAGTAGACAGCTTTTTATTAGCAATTGAAATCGTCATCATGGCAATATTAATGTCTATCAGGCAGCAGCCTTTGGGTACCACATTTTATCCAACCTATATTCACAGCTAAAGGGAGGGGCTATACGGAGTTAATTCATAGGTCAACAGCTCTGCCACATCTTCGTCACTCTTTTTTTTACTATGACAGTTGTTTGGAAAATTGTCAGAGGGTTAACAGTAACTGTCTCACTACTGATTTTAACGATGATGACAGCCAAACAGGGAGAAACTGAAATTAAATAAACACACTTACTTGTAAACAGGATAAAAGGAGAATAAAAAAGATGGTAATAAACCTACAGTTTGGGAATACTGAGCATGTTCCATCATCAGGGATGACACAAACATATAGGACATCACAAAACGTTTAGGACAAGGTGGGGATACATAGTGAGAGTGAGGGAAGTGAAGGGATTAGGGAGGTTTAGCAATAGATTATCCCTAATCCTTTCACTTCTCTTATCTCACTACGTATCCCCACCTTGTGTCGTCCTAAACGTTTGTGCAGTCTCTAATGATTGTACACGCTCAGGTTTATTATCCTCTGAAACTATAGGTTTATTACCATCTTTTTGATTCCCGTTTTATCCTGTTACAAGTCGTTTTATTTATTTTCAATTTCTCTTTATTTTAATACACACACGTTAAGCCTTCTTAGCCAAACAGGGAAGTCATAGCCCCATGAGTCATTCCTTAGTTGATTCTCCATAGCCCAGAAGTTTGGGAAAAACTCTGACTTCCAGTTTTAGCTGGCCATTGACTAGATCAGGAAAATAATGGCAATCAGATAAAATTGAGATCTATCTGTAATGGATCACCTATGCTGACAATGAATGTGATATCCTCAACCCAATATGGTCACTTATTCAAGAGTTGCCTGAATGGTGCAAACTGGGGTTCTACAAAAACTAAGTGAACTCAATATGAACATCGCCTGAATTGCAATTAACCCTTGCATTTCTGTTTTGCCAATCCACAGTAGCATCACTTTTAACAATGCAACAGTCTGATAGATTATTTGGGTTTGTTTTTACTATTTGAATTGATTTATTTTCTTGTGATTAATAAATAACTAACTTAATAATAATGGCAGATAAAAGGAAATGAGAAGTTGCAAGAGGTATTAAACTTATTAAATCATATAATCTTATTTGATTAATGGGTCTTGCGAACTGTATTTCGCAAAATAAGTTATAGTTAGTACGATAGAGTATGGTGAACTTTATACTTGTACAGTGATTATTTTATTTAACAAGATTCTCAACAGACAGACAGACATCTTCACACACAGACATAAAAGGACAAAAAAAAAAAAAAAAAATTCTAATTTGCTCTAGGAAATAAATCCTATGAATTTCCATTAAAATGAAAGGATGAGGAGCTTAGTTTCAAAACCCGCCATCTCCAGAATTAAATTTTCAGAAAATAGGGGTTTGATAATGCATTTGCATTGAACATGGCAGGCTTTGAAACAGCACTCGTATCAAAATCGTATCGCAATACGTTGTTATAACGGTTTTTGAAGTTAACGACCGACCGGGTTTTGATTTGAACTTAGCAAAAACTCCATTGGCTTGGAATTTGCAATTTTTGGAAATGGCGGCTTTTGAAACTAAGCTCCTCTTATTTATTTTGAGTAATGTTCTATTTTATACAGGTTGATTCAAAATTCCTGTACAAACTTTAAAGGTAGGACAGGAATACAAAAACAAACTGTATTTACTGTGGAACGTGTGTCTGCAAATGGCATCCGAATATGCTAGAAGGTACACCAAGGTTGAGAAATAAAAGACAACAAGTAAGGTAGACAACATGTTTATTAGCCCTATGTTTACAATATGACATTAAGATATATACTTACAGGTTCACAGTATGTTCTCAAAGTTCCTCCACCAACAATCTTTGGTGCAAAAGTGCAAAAGTTTGATGATTGGGCACAAGTCTGTTGGGAAACTGTACCCGATACAATGGTACATCGGCTCATTCGCTGTCCCATGTGCTAGGTGCATATCTGGCCTCTCATCATTAGAGAAGCCATACTAATACTCAATAAATGACAATGGCTCACACTGCCCAACTAAAGTGCTGCCAAAAACGTCAGCTAGCACAATTCAGTGGCATTTGCGGACATACGGTCCACTATGAATATGGCTTGTTTTTGTATTCCTCACCTACCTTTAAAGTTTGTACATGGAATTTTGAATCACTTTGTATATAGTTAAAAAATTACAAAGATTAAGTTAAACGATTACTATACTTTCCAATTACTATTGTACAGAGAAAATAAAAATTACTTATCACTCTCCCATAGTAGATTCAATCAAAAACAAACTACTGTAGTAGCCAAATGTTCTCTGTAAGGAGGCGAGAACCTCAAAACATCCTAATTACTAGAAGTCAAAACAGTGTCAAACTAAACACAAGCTGTCATAATTCTTTTTCCTCAGAAATGGATCTTTAAAAATGTTGAATATTCACATGTAAAAGGTTTGTACCTCTCAAGAAAACCAATGTGTATAAAACCTCCATCATCGTCACTCCATTGAGGGACGGTTTCAGGTGAAAATAATTGTGCTCGTGTTTTAAGAATTCAACCAAATTTTAAGGAATTCAGCCCAGCTGATTTAGTGTACGATGAAGGATGAAGAAAGAAGATCAAAATAATCATGCTTATTTTTTGAAGTTGGACCATAAATAAGCAACGTATCAAGAAATCTCTCCATTTCAGTAAAACATTCAGGGGCCAGTTTTGAGAACAAAACAGTCATGTTACGTTTTAAGTTGAACTATGAATAAAACATTAGTAAATTTTATGGAAATCAGTCCAACCTTTTTAGTATTATGCACTTTCAAACAGAAAAGAAAAAAAGATCTTGCTCATTTCACGCTAAGTCAATAAACCACATAGTAATTTTCTTTAATGGCATTAAGAAAATTCATTTGGGGCCATCAGAATACCAGCACTTGAATTTCTTAAATTATCTTTTATTGTGAATTTTATTATTGCTTATTTTAATTTTAATATTGATTCTGACGATTGTTGTTTTCCAATGGCTTGAACTGGTTCATACCATCTTCGATCTTGCTTCCCAATAGTTCAGGAAAATCTTTTCTTCTCTGCTTATCTAATTTATTGAAATATGATAAGACTGATGACAAGGATTATAAATGCAATTGAGAAATCCCATTCATTATTTTTTTTTTTAGTAAAAATCTTAATGAAATCAATTGTCAATGCTTCAGAACCATCTTGTATCAGTTTTTTTTTTCCATTTTGTATCTATTAAAAAAAAAATATAATATTTATTAATGAGAAATGTCTCCTGTTATACTGCAATTCAGGAAGAGCAGCAATTGATACTTTTCATATAATAACCTAAACTAGATTGACAGGAAGTCAAAGGATTCCACCTGACTATGGAGATCCAATTCAAATCAAATCAGGTTGCAAAATATGCTTTATACAACGTCTCTTACGATTTGATATTAATCTAGAATAAAACATTAACAAGAATTATCATCTTACGAGATTTTCAAAGGATAAAATTAAAAAACAAAATGCTTGGAAATTATATTTTTAAAATGAAAATTTAATTAATACACCACTATACACCTATGTTTCTGAAAATCTGAATAAATATATTCCAAGAATAAACAGTATGTAATAGCAATAAGAGGTTTAGTTATGAACAAAAGGAATTGTAAACAACATTAATATTGCTCAGATACTTGGAACGGTTAATTTAAAAATATCCCAATGCCATAAAACTTATTTGAAGAACAAAAAAAAATTATTGAAAAATATATTTTTGTAATAAGAAAAAAAAATTATCCTCAACAATAGTACTGCAGTATATAAGAGTCGGTCAATGCAAGAACATCCCAAGTCCAAGTAACTTTATTTTGAGATAAATAAGAAAAACTGTCTGGATTCGTTACTTGGGATGTTATTGCTGTCACCGCTGCTTAATGCCAGCCTCAGCAAGGCAGTTGCAATGGACTTGAAATGTTGTTGCTCCGTATATTGCAGTACTGATGCTTAAAGACACCTAAAACCCTTTGACCTGGAATATTCATATTTTTGGACTTGGGACGTTTTTGCACTGACCGACTCATAGATTATTGTATATCTGTTTCTACTTAAATAGTTCAATTCAAATCTTCTCAAAATTCTTTTTGGCAACAAAGTTTGAAACTAGTTTTGAAATATACTTTGGACACAATAGCTTTTGGATGAAACAATCAATGGATTTTATTTCAATCCAAGCTCTTCTGATGATGGAGATGAACAGTTTCGTGAAAATATGAAATGCATTCGTCGTTTTATTCAAGAATTATCATATCTAAATAGTGGCCCATTTCTTGTAAAATGAATCATTCTGAAAGAGTGTAACTGGATGATTTGAAACAATACTGAAACAATTTAGAAACAGATGATTTACAAAAAATGAGAATAATACATTGCTGTCATTGGCCATCTCAAGTAAGTATCTGGTTGGTCACTTCTAGCATCTACTGGATTGAAGAGATACATGATATCCCCTGCATTTTGTACCTGAATTTGATTAGAATAAAATAAATTCATGTTTGAGAGATAATCCAGACTCTTACATCTTTTCAATCCTTTAACAACCTAAAAATCAATGTTTAATCAACACTATGAAAATCAAGATTCAACATGAATAGCCCAAAAACATGAAACAAAAGGATTATAATGTTCAAGGGGTAACCTAAGTCTTGTTGTTCATAAAGTCTATTTTTAATTATTGACTCCAAAATTTTATAAAATGCTATAAAAAGAACTGAGCAATGCTGCTCAATACAGAGCTGAAAACCCAGCTGTATAGTAATTACAATATTTTTGAATTCAGCAATTAAATGATTAAATAGCAAATAGAATTAATTATTTTTAGATTTACATAAGTACAAAATTTATTTAAATTCCAATATCAACATCTGTTTCTGTCACCTTTATTTATAAGGCTTTTTCAGTTCTTTTAGGTAAAAGCTGCTCTTTCAAAAATCAATAAAACTTCTATTGTCATTTACTCACCTGTTTCTTGATGTTTTCTTATTTCTGTTCCTCATCCATATCAGTTGCTTCTTAATAAACATTCCCTCTAAATCCACTTTAGTTTTCACTAAATATATTCAGTCGGGGGAAGATGGTATCTGGGCCCAAGCAGGAATGAACACATTATTTCATTTGTAGTTACAAAAGGATGAAAGATAAAAAAAAATGTGCATTTATTACTGAGTTATTATATAGAAAGCTTACTCATCTCAATATTACTTCTGCATTGTAATCGTAATAGCAATCCAGATAAATCAGGTAAATGTATTTAAAAAGTTGCCTTTACCAGATGTCAAAGATGTGGCAAAGCTTTTTTCCAAAGGTGCAGATACGGGACTGGAGTCAGTCATCAAATGTAATTAAAAAGGAAAAGGAGAAACATCACTACAGTTCTCCAAACCAAAGGACGAATCTGACTTTGAACTACACCCATGATCTCCTAATCATTCCAGGACTGAATCTGTGTCGAGAGAGAAGATTCAAAATGGCGACTCTCCGACAGAGAAAACCGTTGGAAGCAAAACAACGGAAGTTACTGCTAACGTTACTTTTTATTTTGAAAAGGCCTTATGACATGCTTACTTATGGCACATCAGAGAAATTGTTTTCGATCGCAGTGCCGTTTTTATAGATGAGACATGAGTAAACGAATCCCATACTCTGTCTTCACGTTGGCAATCTCAGGGATGCAATGTCGTCAAAAAACCAATTGGGAAAGGTAGGAGACTGATTTTGAAAGATTGAAACGAACGAATGCATAAAAATAAATTTTGAAAATTATATTTGATGAGAAATCAGAATAGTTCAAGAAAATAAATATCGTCTTTTTTCCGTAAACTTCAAACTTCCTAAATGTTCACTTTCCCGCCATACCACTGACATATACAATCGATTCAAATTCTACTATTGCGCCATCTGGTGTCCACGGTCGTTCTTTCGCTGGGAAGACTTTAGGATTAAAACCAATGCATTTCACAAGAGTACAAGTTAAATCAGTTCTTTTTTTTTTACAGAACAGAACATGGATGTTTGCTAATAAATTTTAAAATAAATTATAAGACTTAATCAATGAATAATCATATTCAGGAGGAACTATGAAATGCAAAACGTAACATTATATAATAATTGTAACAAAATGGTTAGTTAGAACCAGTACAATCTCCTTCTCCATTTGCTTCTTGAACATTTATGTTGATTTCCATCTTTTATTTTTTTAACTCTACATTTTTAAATGCTTCTTTATTTTTCTTTCTTCTTTTCTATATCCACCCTTCCTTCCTTCCTTTCTAACAGCTTTTAGTTTTAGTTGATCAATGTTTTCTATGTTGAAATGAACTGGGTGTGCCATGGCACTGAACTGAAGATAAATTTCTGTAATGTGCAATAAGCTGAACTTTATGAATATAGGAAGGGTCTTTTAAAATTTCAACGAAATCCTAGAATAAAAGCAAACCCTCTCCCACTGTCAATTTAGTCCAATAAACCACCCACCACTGATTCTTACCAGTATAAAATAAATAAATAAATAAATAAATAAATAAATAAATAAACTGGGAATATTGGGAAAGGCTACTGGGAGCTGCTAATCATTCTTTCAATGGTTGCTGACTCCTGTGTAAATTTTTTGATAGAAATAATTTTCTTTTCTATTTTTTTTTTTAATTATAAATAGACAATATTTATTACTTTTTATCTACAGATTTTACATATTTACAGTGCAAAAATTACTATATGGGAACTAAAAAAATAAACAATAGAATAACAGAAAAGAAAGACTCACAATAACAGTAAACACAGAATTAAAAACTATCGTTTTGAAAATAAGAAATTATTTTCTTTTATTTATAATTTTCCTTCTACTGTTCTAGGAAGAGAAAGCAAAATAAAAATAAAATAGAACAACCAATTATTCAAAGCGATTATCTGAAATCCAAAAAGAAAAATCAAGAATTTCAAGGAATGGGGATTTCTAATCCTGTCTTTATTTTGAATTGTTAAGTTGCAAATAATAAAAAAAAAAAATTAAAAGTAATAAATTTCTGTGACATAACTTCTTTTTAGAGAGAAATTGAAAGTTGATGAGAATTAGCTTTGGGTTATTGGAATTAGTAAATGAAGACAATATATTTTATTTTTCTCGAAGTTATGAGTTGAAGTAAATATTGACTTTGAAAAAGAAATAATCTTTGGTCTTAAGCTGAATGATTTAAGTTACTGAAAGAACAATTTTATTCAAAAATGAAATAATAATTACGATTTGACTGTCCTTTATTCAAAAAGGACTGACTGCTCTTTCACTGGTTTGTTTGAATATGTCAAGTGGTTCAACTTAAAAATAAGACAATATTAAAGATATTTCAGGAGATTCACAAAAATGAATTCAGTTATTTCACAAGACAATGAACATCTCCACTTTCTTTTGAATTTCTCTCTGAAAACAAATTCCTCATTTTGCAACTGAAACAAGTTTCAATCATTTGTAGAAGATGTTTATGTATCTCAAACAACAGCCACTACAACATCCATACATTTCATCAAGAACTAATTAAAAATCAAAAACAAGTTTCCAAATTAGCAACACTTAATGAATGAAGTAATTTGAAAGATTAAATGGATTGCTTTAATCTTTCACTTTCATTCAAAGATTAATATTAATTTGATAAAACAATTTCTTTTATAGTAATTTCTCTATCATTACCCTAATGCAAACTGCTTGAAATATTTTTTTGTTCATCTGTAAAGTTAAATTCAATTCTACTTTGTGACCTCCTTCAACTGCCTGAGTCCATTATTTGATCTCAACATCTTTACAATTGATCTTAAACAGAATCTATTAGAGATCAGTAGGGGATGGGGAGTATACGATATACTTTCCTTGTAAAATTGAGTGACACAAACCACAAATCAATATTCAGTGATTTTACTTCAATTCTCAAAATGAAGGAAGACATCCTTTTCTGATCCTCAAAATTAATCAATATATGTCAATGAAGGAGTGTTAATTGTAAAACGGATCAGTATTCGAAGAATACAAATGGGTTTGGTTAACAAAAATGAAAAAAAAAACAAAAAAAAAACAGCTTCTACGCTTTCAGATGTGTTTTTATCCCCGTTCAACTTAAAAAATGCCATAAAAGAGGGTGTTAATCTACGTTAAGTCTTCGGTTAGTGCCTCTACTTTTATGAAACAATGTATAAATACTTATAAAAAACAAAATCCACTGATTTCTTTATTTGGAAAGAGACATCCTGCAACTAACAGATTCATCTAAAGTTAGCTGAAAAATAGTAGTAATGAAATTTTATAGAAAAACAAAACAAAAAAACTTCTATTGTTTTTCAATATGTGCTCTTTATCAGAGTAAATATCCAAACAACCAATGATGTTCCTTCGGGAAATTGGCTTGAAATAAATAAATAATGCTTTAATGGACAAAAATGAATGAAAGATGTCACAAAATAGGAATCAACAATTATTTTGAGCAAAATATATTTGAAAGCAATGATAATAAGTTTTAAAAAAGATCTCTTAGTAAAAAATAACATCACTTAAAAGAATATATTGATATATTAAATTTTCTGAGTTTTTTTATTATTATTATTATTTAACACTATTTAAAACATCAAATTTCATAAAAAGTCTCAGTAAAAGTGAGATTTTTCTTATTTCACCAAATCAAATATTATTTTTTTAGGTCTTCATTTACTAATAACATTGGGAAAAAAAACACAACAAAAAAAAAACATTTTGCTATGTATATTAAAATTGTGAACCAAATAATAAGTTCTGGTCATCTCAGTACAAAAAAACCACCAACAATCAACAACTCTTGATTGTCAGTAAAATAATATATTACTTAACTACTTTTTTACACCTTAAATCTTGTAGCAATTGTCAAGTAAACTAAAAACCATAATTCTTAATCCTTCTTTCTATGTCACTGTTGACCATCAAATCTCAGCCTAATCTCAAATCTTTAAAGTTTTGATCAGTTTTCTGGAGGGTGTAGGCAACTTAAAAGAAACAAATAGACAAATAAATAAATAGACTGTCCAAATGTTTCGTTATTCAAAGTATTGCTTCATTTTTATATTTATCTATTACAACTTCAGAACAAAACACAACAGACAAAACTATCAATTCTCTTTACAGAGTTTATAATAACATGTTATAAAATTACAAATATATAAAATCAAAGCTAACTTTCATAATGGAAAGAACTCATCAATGTTCATCTTAATTGATAATAATTATAAATTAAAAATGCATTTTCAAACAACACTGTTCTGTTCAATATTAACAACTTTTTTATTTGCTGTTGTTTTATCATAACGTCCCTTATTTATCTTATAATATATTGTAGCAAAAATTTTCAAAGTGAATTGGTATTTAAAATAAAAATAAACATGTAGTCTATAATCAAAAGTTTCTTTTCCTATAGCAAACATATCACTGTAAATGTCTATTAGTATAAAGATACTTTTGCTGAACAACATTTTAATAAATTAATTTTAATAATTACAAAATCATCTGCATGCATTTTCTATTAATAAAAATTGTGAAGACTTCTCTTGAACTGTAGGAATGTATCACAATGATAACATAATGAAATGTCTTCTCGAGTGATTCCTCACAATAAAAAAAAATGGTATTCATTTCCTAGAGATAAAACTTACTTACAGAATAAAATAATGAAAAAATTAAATTAAACCCATACAGTATTCTCTTATGACAAAATGAATTCTATAAATAGAAATAGTCTTTACAAGAATTCTTTAAAAATAATGAAAAATATTATTAATGTTGTGAATTCTAATTTGTACTTCCGTGTAACAGTGAAAATGATGGATCAATTCCCAGCTGCACTTGAAGAGACTCCAGTCGCACCATAAACTCCTTTAAGGATTTATCAGCTGGAAGAGATGAAGAGGCAGTGTGGGAAGACAAGAGGCTTCTGTGAAAACAAATGAGAATCAATATAGCCTTAGGGTGTAAAGTATTCACATTTGAAATGCTTGACATATTTAAGAATTACACTGTCATAAACTCAAATCATTAGGATTGCCATTCGATCAAGTAAAGCATGTTTCACAGTCAACAAAAAAACTGAACAAAACATGTCCATTCAATGAAAATACTGAAAACCTGAAACCCCTCTGCTGGTTCATAAAAAAAACTCCAAAATGCAGCTTCAGGTGGAAGTTAGATTCACAATCAAAAACGGTATGATACTTGCTATCGTTGGGCATGAAAACTTGAGCAAACATATCAAAATCATACTAATCTATCGATCTAATGTCGTAATGCATCATCTCAAAATTAAACACGGCATATTTTTTATGTTTAATTTTCTCTCCACTTCAAGTGAATGACAAGTTTTTACAAATTTACTGTAATTGCAGCAAAATTATGAAGCAGTATGAGAGTTTTTCATTTGATGCATTAGAATTAGCCAGCGAATATTGTTAGTTTTGAAAATTCGATTTTTATTGATATGTGTTGCAAAGGATTCTGGGTGTGGAAAAAGCTCTTTGAAATTTCTCATCGTGTGACATCGTTGAATGTCCAAGCTGTTTGGTCGCTGCGAATCTTTCGATGAAAAACGTTGCAGAGAAATTCACTGTCCTATGAAATAACTATAAAAGATTATTTTTCATCGGTCGGCATTTTTGTTCCTGTGAAACACGTCATAGGCATTCATTTCGTTCTTTTCTTTTTATTAATTAATTAATTTTTTCTTCTTTTTTGTGGTTCTTTGAACAAAGTAGAGATTTCTTTTTTTTTTTTGGTTGAACAAGTGAATTTCCTAAAATACACCAAATCTTGAGATTCTAAGCTGCACTTTTAGAGGTTCTTCATGAGCTGGCAGAGGAATTTCAGGTTTTCAATATTCTCATCAGTCAGACAGTTTCATTCAGTTTTTTGTTGGCTGTGAAACAAGCCTAAGGGATTTGCTGCCACCTTCCTTACAAAATAGTCTTACATTTTTTTTTTTAGACACCATTAACCTGTTAATGCAGGAAGGGAAATCCAACTAACTAACTGTCTTAGGCAGGGTTCATTAAAATTTTCAAAATTAATTAATTTAGTAATTAAGATATTTATTGTAATTTAAAAAAAAAAAAAAAAAAATCGCTAGTAACAAAGATTTGTGCTGTGAATGACATGGAAATAACTAAAGCTTTTTTTATAAATTTTAAATTATTAAAATAAACCTTTTTGGGAGAGATTTCAGAACCATTTGAGGTGAAAACAGGAGTAAGACAGGGAGATGGGCTTTCCCCATTGCTCTTCAACTGTGTGCTGGAGAAAGTAATGAGAGAGTGGAGGAAAAGAATGGAAGAGGAAGGAATCAAGAAAATAAAAATAGGAAGAAAGAAAGATAACTTGGAAATTGACTGCCCGGCTTTTGCAGACGATCTTGCAATACTAGCGGAAAACATTGAAGATGCAAGAAGACAAATAAATATACTGAAAGAGACGGCAGAAAAGGCTGGACTACAAATATCTTATGAAAAGACGGAATACATGACCAATAGAAAAGATGCACCAAGACAGATCACAACAAAGTATGGGAAAATCAAGAGGGTTAATAAATTCAAATACCTGGGAGAAATAATTCAAGCAAACGCCCTTGACAAAGAAGCGGTCCTAGCAAAAGCAAGAAAAATGGAACTGTCATTCCATTTGACAAAAAATATATACAACAAGAAGTCCATATCTATAAACGCTAAAATTAGGCACTACAATACAGTCATTAAGCCAGAAGGCCTCTACGCCTCAGAATGCCTTGCACTAAACACAGCCAGACAATTAGACGAGGTAGAAAAAAAGGAAAGAAAGATCTTACGGAAAATCCTGGGACCAAAATATGAAGATGGAAAATGGAAACTGAGAAACAACAAAGAAATCTACGCAAAAACAGAAAAAATAACTGACACAATGAGGAAAAGAAGAGTGGCTTTCTATGGACACATTAAAAGAATGAGTGAAGGTAGACTGACGAAGAGATTATTCACCTTCTTCGACAGAAACCCCAAGCAGATGACATGGATCAAGGAGGTCAGAAAAGACATGGAAGAAATGAAAATAGATGGAGAAGAGGTGGAGAGAAGAGAAGAATTCAGAAAAAAGATCAAGGGATTCAAGGGTTTTTCAAGAAAAGGCAAAGAAGAAGATGGGAGCAAAATGGACGGAAGAAAGAAGGAAACAACATAGTGAAGGAATGAAAGAATACTGGAAGAGAAGAAAGAAAGTAGAAAAATAATCATGAGTTATTTCACGTGGTCCATAGTCAGCCAAATTCGAAGAAAGAAGAAGAAACCTTTGTACTTTAATTAAGTACTTTTTTAATATTTTAAATACTTTTTTTTGGCTTTTCTTCTTAAATTTCATGACTATATGGGACAGTAGGGTTGTGAAATGGGAAGCATTATTTTGGCAGAAAATATGGGACATTGCATATAATATGGACAATCCAACCAATGACTGAGTTAATGCAATCCTAGTTGGTTAATTTCAAATAGTTATTTGCCCAAAATCGAAGTTTCAAATACTATCTAGGTTTGTCCCAATGCTCACAAGGGACAAACTGAAGGGTAAGGCTCTTTGACCAATGGGATGAGATGATGTTGAGTGGTCAGCTGGTGCTCGCTCACCTACACCCCGAGGAAAGAAACGCAAGTAACTTAAGTAGGTGAAATAACATTTTAATGCAGAAAAGTGTTCTGCCTTTTCCAGAGATTCAAAATATATTAGTGATTGCATTTGGAACTATTTAACAATTTAAGTCAGAAGTTGTTTTGACTTTATATGGGAATAACTGTTTCAACAAGATTTAAGCTTAACGTATGTTTCCAGTTCACTCCTTATTTAATGTTTTAATAAGTTATAAACTATTTTCTTAGTTTCAACCATCGTATGTTATAAAACTCTTTTGCTTTTCAAACACTGAACTTTTAGAATGGCTTATTTCTTCATTAGCTTTTCCTCTTCAATTTATTACTGATAAATATTGTTTCCTTTTCTTTACTCTGATAAATGTTCCATCATTATTATGTTATTCAGGACTTAAATATTCAAATGGATTTTAGAGTTAATTTTTGAATCAAAATTAAAAATTGTATGGAACTAAAAAAAAAAAACAGGACTGAAAATAAATAAGTTCACAGATAATTCTCCAGAAAGAATTATTAGAAAATGTTTAGAGGTTTGTCCTTCATTTCCTTGTGATATTAAATACAATTCTTAGCCTTCAGATAGTTTTTCTATCTGCATAACCTATACAATTTATCCAATTACTCTCTTGCTTCCATTGCATATCACATTCATCTGTCTTTCAGAGGATGTTCTCCAACAGCTACTTCATTTTCCTGATGCTGATTTTCTTGGAGAGGTTGGAAAGGGACACTGAAGTATCTGACATCAATATTTACTTCGACACAACTGAATCAATCAATGGAGTATTTGGCCAAAAGGAATTTTAGAAATTCAAGTTCAATGAAATCAAATCAAACTACAATTCTCAGCCTTTTCTATTTGAGGAATTAGTTTCTTAGTCATTGGAAATTTAAAAAAAAAAAAAAAAAAAAGAAGTCTGCCACTGATGAGAATTCCACCATAATATGGACTTTATATTGTTGAAATTTGAAACTTTTTTACTGCCATTTCACTGCTTTAGAAAACAGTCTCGCTGTTACATTTCTTTAGTGAGTAATTATTATTCTCATATCCTAAAGCATTTAAACAATTATTCTAACTCTATAATCTACTGAAATTTAGATTACATGGACAAATTGACTATATATACTGTGACAATACTCATATGTCGATTTATTATAACTATTAAAATATTAGAATATTAATATTATTATCATTGTAAAGACAAAAGAAATGTCAATTAAGAAAAATAATTTCAAAGTAATTATTTTGTAAAAGCTAATGGCGAAAGACTTCGTTAGAGTTAGTTTTAATTATTGTCAGTGATTTTTATTTTAGTTTAGGCTTTAATTTATTTTAATTTAGGATTTTAGGAGATAAATCTTTTAAATGTAACTTATTAGGATTTAATGCGATTTAATGTTAGAAATTTAGGTGTTTTAAGTAGTTGTGTAATTTAAGATTAGTTGAATTTAAGGATTTTAATAAGGAATTAATTTTCTTTTTGCTTTAATTAAGCTGAGCTGATTTGAGGTTGGAAATTTCCTATTCTTAGGAATTTCCTTGTGGCCATCATTCCATATTTGGAATTGTTGTAAGCATTGTAATTCTATTGGTTAATTAGCATTATCACTCCATGTGAGGTAATAATGAGGTAATCTCCCTTATTTGGGCAGATATGCAATCCTGCTATCCGTATGGTCTGTGCGACGCGTGACGTCACACAGCGGCGCTCTTAAAGTTTATAAAACGGGGTGTTCGAGTTAGATCTCGCTCTCTCGCCGCAGTTTCGCTCTTTTAACCTTTGCTACAATGCACCCGGCCTCGTCGATCACCGCGGACGATGTATTGGCAGCCGCGCCTCAAATTCTCGATGCGTTTGTTAGAGATAGGGCGTGTTAAATCAAGTTATTGTTAGTTAGAATAGGCAACCCGTGGATAGCCTACAATTTCTACAATTTATTTGAGCGAAACATTACTGAAATAAATTTGCAAAATAAAGCTTGCAAATTTTGTGTTCAATGCACGTGTACACCCGTGCAGGATTCCCCAAGTTACTTAGTGCTTCGTAAGTGAAAATTTGTGCTTCGTAATTTAGTTACTTAGTGCTTTGTAAGTAAAATTTGTGCTTCGTAATTTAGTTATTTAGTGCTTCGTAAGTGAAAATTTGTGCTTCGTAATTTAGTTATTTAGTGCTTCGTAAGTGAAATTTCAGTGCGTCATAATTTAACTTTACGCTTCAAGAAGTTATAAGCCATAGCTTCGCCGAAGGTATTATTCTTGCAGTGTTGTGTCATGTTATTATTTTGCTGTGTCGAATAAAAATGGTTAAGTTTAAATTAATGTGGTGAATGCGTTGTGCTTCTTTGTGCGTGAACGTGAAGTGTGGCTCCCCCACGCTCCGAATGGATTGGATTAGTCAGGGCATACCATGTAACGACTTTGGAGGGGGTAGATAGAAAATTCACCGAACGGACTTTTCGGTTGGCGCCCAACAAAATACCCGAACAACCCCTGAAGGACTAAATTATCACGTGGTACCGTTACAATACAGACATAAGACTATCAGATCAATATCTAAATTACTTTTTGATTTTGTTTGTATGTGTGTGTGTTTTTAAAATTGGGTTTTCAAAGAATCTGGACTCTAAATTTTTTAGTGTTTAATTTTTTGCAGTTTTGATCCTAAACACATTTGGGAAATTTTTTCGTCTTCAAGTAACTCCTAAAAATAAAAATTTCAATAATTCCTGACCTTCTTGCTGAAGACGCTGCAGAATGCTCACTTGCAGTCCTTGAGCTCCGAGCGCTGTGATAATCCCTCACAGGTGGTGTGGTTCCATAATGATGAACTGAATGATAAACTGCTGGTTCTGCTGCAGAAGATGATTGGGGATGCTGAGGTGAAGACAATCGAAGATCATGGCCTGCAATTTTACAATTAATTTAAGTTTCAATAAAAAAAGATACCATAAAAACTTATCTATAACACAAGTTTAATACTACAACTATTCATTTTTCTTATTTGAAGACTATTTAAGATGATTTGCAGCAACTTTTCAATGTATTCCTGACATCAGATGATTCAAATATTGCGACTTTCCCTAAAAGAAATTTCTTAAAGAGATGTGAGGGTCAGAGTGAGAATCCAAGTTATTGAATTTATTTATTTTTAGGAATTAAAACTGATAATTTTTACTAATAAAAAATCTGAACACTAAGAAAATCCTATCTCAGAAATAAGAGATTACAGCAATAAAATAAGAAATATAACAATGACGATGGTGGAAAGGAAACTAATATTTGTCTCTTAGTATTAGAAGAAGAAATGAATTAAGCAAATAAAATACTAAGATTTGGCAGGATTGTTTGACAACATAATGATAAAGCTATTTATACAAAGACAGAGAGAAACAGACGTCCCAGTGATATTGTCTGTCCATAAGTCAGATTAAACCCCAATCAGTTGAAACAAAGAATGAATGGTACTGAAAAAAGTATAATTGGGCTTTTTTGCCCATATTGTGTTGACAGGTGAATCGAAATGAGCAAACCAACTCCACAAAGAAAGAAAAAATTTATAAAAAGAAATTCAGACCATAGAAGTCGCAACAGAAATCATTGATGGCAATGAATAAAAGGGATAAACTGGTTCATTGATTTATTCTTCAAGAAAGAACAGACAGAAGCAGGAAATAATTTGTAACATATTTTTACACCAATTAAAAAAAAAAATAAAATAAGAAAATACAAGCTTAAAATTACCATCAGTAACTGTTAAATTATAACAAACGGATCTAAAATTGTCATTCTGCTCTGATTATTGAGGACATAAAGATACTGAGTGAAATAAAAACCAATAAAAAAAATGAAATGACTAGAGTCAATACTTTTTGACATTTGAAGTAACATCAAATGGCATCACCTCCCTTTCAATACAATGCGAGAAATAACCTGATAATATTCATAGTATTTTAAATAGCTGTAAATTATTTACAATAAACAATATGGCTGAAACTTGTCTCAAATTTTAAATAAAAATCTATATTACATAAATTCTAATGTTGATTATAAATGATCCTTTGCACAGGGGTGGTGGGATCCAGTATCAATGCTACTAACATTCTCTATAGTGAGGACTAATCCCACATTGTAGTTAATGATTTCAGATGATTCTAACCTCTTGCTTAAAAAAAGACCTATACTTTAAGGTATCACAAAAATGTTGCAATTTTGTGTTTATCCCGGGCACAACCAAAAATCTTGCTAAAACTATGAATCTCCATAAATCAGTGGTGGAACAATTATTATTTCTATTCCGTGTTTATCAATATAATCTGAGATGAGCTGCCAGGCAATAATTTATTCTTCTAGAACTTCTACATTTAACATTTGTGGAGACTGAAAGAATTCCATTTAGATTTCATCTCAATATACAAATAAGAAAGATAAAGAAATTTCAATTACTTATTCGCAATGAAAGATATACCAAATGGGATTTTACCATATTGTTATATGTTATGATAAAACAGGTTGTTAGTTATTGGGTCAGTATTAGAAAACTGATTATATGATGAGAAAAGTCAAACAAGATAAACTCTTACCTTATAAAAATATTACTAATCAACATTTGTGAAAATTTTGTGGAACTTTTTACTTTTTCAAAAGAAAATTCTGATAAATTATTCCCACAAATTAAATCTTTCCTTCAGATATTAGTTTAAAGAAAGAACGGGAAAGTCAATGTTTAGCGTTATTTATTAACCTAAACATAGGAGTACAATCTTCTGCAATTAAAAAATCAGGAACAAAATCATAAACAAAACCATTCACATTTTAGAATCTTTTACTCCTTAATGTTTCTTACCATTTCTAACTGATGCTGTCGATGAAGATCTACGAGGTCCTCTTGAAGAACTTGGAACATAAACAAGTGGACGCTTCCACTTGTGAACTAAATACTTCATTCGACTTATTGCAATGACAGCAAAAATTGTACTTCGGAACCGATGGAAAGCTCTATTGAAAGGAGATTTAGGTTTGCTCGATGGTATTATTCCCATACGAGCAATAGAAGACAAAGTAACTGCCTCAGTTTCTCTAAAGCTTCCAAGAAGGATTAACAGATATTTCTTTTGATAAACCAATGCTTTCCGGAAACTCTCAGCTCTCTGGAATTTTAAGTATAGCTGCTGAAACTGAAAGAAAAAGAATTAGGATAAAATGTAAATTAAAAATTTCTTTCAACATTTTTATAATTGAAGTATTTCTTTAATATTAACAGAATTCCATTTTTTTTAACTCTTTCTCTAGAGCTAATTTTGTACAATTCTTAATTTCAGTTCTTTTTTTGGATAAAGCGCACAATATGGTACTACCAATAGGAGGGTTCATAAGGATAAATTTACTTCTGAATCCGTACAAGGATACATGATGGTACATACTGTTATCTCAAGATTGCAGTTAGCCAGATGAGGGTTAGTTTTTCTAGTAAAAGATCGTGCAAAATCATTTTCAAATAAGCTTACCTGCAAACCTCATTCTATTTTTCACTAGTTAATTGAAAAGCTTTTAAAATTCATATCTTAAAAGTAGTGCCATGCCAGCCTTCTTGTCAAAACTCAAAAAAATTGGACAACATCCCTTGGTACCATAATCTGCACTTTTTTCTTCTTCTTTATATTCACAATGGTTTAAAATCAGTAACTGAACAATTTTCTCAAACATATATTATTTAATAATCTGTTCCATCAAAATTGAACAAATAATATAGAAGGTACATTATTACTTATAAGTAAACTGCAAAGGTTTTTATTTAGAAGAGATCCTATTTTTTATCCAATTATTAAAGTGTGTTTCACCATATTGTGTTTAATGGATGCTTGACACTTGCTCAAAAACTTTCTCCAAATAGGCAAGTTGCACAAAAAAAAAAAAAAAAAAAAAAAAAAATACTTGTTTGAAACCTGCCACTTTAAATTAAGCAATCTCTAATAAAAGAATAATTAATATATAAATATTTTTGTGTGTCTTTTAAAGTATATATATAATTTAAACCTAATTTAAGACAGTTTTAGCAGCAACTTTATACCAGGGTGCTTGGCAGAGAGAGACAAACTTATTTAAAAAGATGTGACAGCAATACTTTATTCTGAAATCTGGATGGAATTTGAATGCTGGAATCTAAAGGCTTGGCACATCTTCATTTTATTTCAAGTCAACTTTTCAAATATTTTCATAGTAATCGAATACCACTTCATAGTAATGAAAATTGGGAAGTTTTTTGAATCAAGCTGAGAGCTTTGGGATGCTCGTTTCGAGCTTATTGCGCTTCCTTCAGCCAGTGCAAAACCCAAAAGGCAAATGAGAAAAATATATTTGAGATATAAAAAGTGACCCCTCAAAACTAAAGACCAAAAAAATAAAAAACAAGAATAAAACCTAGGGCAGCCTAACGGCTACCAGAAAAGCTTTTTGACCATAAGAAATTAAATGATTAAAAATAAAAATCCTTTTAAAGGGTAAAAGAAAAAGAAATCAATTCATTATAATGAAAATTGGGAATCTTTCTGAGTCAAGCTGAGAGCCTGGAACATCAGTTTTGAGCTTCTTGGGCTTTCCTCAGCCAAGGCTACCCAGCCAGCAAAAACCCAAAAGTCTTGTCTTATATGATACTTTGTAATTCCTATATTTCTTGAATATATATATATATATATATATATATACAGTGCAACTTGGATAATTCGAACGTCTTTAATTCGAAATCATG
>JAFIDM010002131.1:105747343-105764650 GCA_023159025.1 Thereuonema tuberculata
ATTAATTCTAATGGACAGATAATATACCTAAAAAGTAACAGCAGTAAAAAAAGACAAGAACAAAAACAAAATATTCACATAATTTGATATCAGCTTTCTGTTTTCTTTTAAAGCTTTCATCAATTCTTCTCACGGCATTTATTTTTATAAGACAAAGAGTCAAACCTTAATCTATAACTTGCTGGAACCAATCCAATACTCTTTGCTAAGGTGAGTTTCCACTGGAAACAAGGAATGTATTTCTTTCAAATGAAAAGATATTTCTACAGTGCCTCTACTACCTTATTTTCAGCTAATTGATACTAAAAATTTACAACTTAATTAACTCTACATCACCCTATCTAAGGAAATCATGTCTAAAGAACCTACTTTGTCATTAAGTTCCGTAGTATTAGGAGCAACAGAAAGCATTTCATGACTGCGATAAGGTGATTTTGCTTGAACTTCCGACCGCAGTCGTATCACTTCTGCTTCTGCTCTGTGGAGGTTTAGCTGAAGTGCAGCCCTTTCCTCAGCCCAAGCAGCTCTTTCTGTGGCCAGAATCTGCTCTGAGGTATTGGAAAATCTTCGAATAGACTAAAGATTAAGGAATTTGTTAACATCCTACTACTAATAATAATAAGTTAAAGAATAAGATACAAATTACTATCTATTTTAATCAATATTTATTTTTACTATAATATTAAATTTGCCTTAGTCAAATTTATATAAAACCACTGTCATTTCTGAATTATTAAACTTATATATAATATCGAACAATTTAAAAAATCTTTCAACTTTGCACATAATATAGGATTTCACAAAATGTAAGGAAATTTTACCTGTTGTTCAGACGATGCACGTTGCCGAAGATTTGCTAATTCTTCTTCAAGTATTGTCATATTACGACGTAATTCTAGTTTATCCTCACATAAACGAGTGATGAATCCCACAAGTTCAGCATTCTGGTAAAGTACTTGCTCCAAAAATTGTCGAAGATTTCCAGATTCTTCCGGAGGCTGGAAGAAAAATCATTACAATTGGCATCAACCAAAATTACAGCACAACCAAGGAAACACACGGGATTATTAATGAGCAAATGACTTACCTGGACAATTTTAGAAGACTGTAATTTATCAATATCTTGTAAGGCATTCTGGATAACATCTTTAAAAGTATCATAGGGTACAAAATCACCTGCACCTTCCCTAAATGAATAAAGAAATTGAGAATTTCATTAAGATTTACGATACAATAATCAATGAATTTAGGAAGGAAATGACATCATAAAATTTGAAACTTTTTCTTAAACCATAGATAAATTATTTTGGAATACTTACCATACTTAAAAATTTCACCATTAAAGCTCAAAAAGACTTTTTTAAAATTCAAAGCCTACATATATGACAAATAAAAAATATGTCCCTTAAATTAGGTAATGTAAACATCTACATTTACATATTTTGTTGAAGATTTAAAATTAAAAATTGCCATATGATGGTATTTATCTTAAAGTATGTAAAAACAATTGTTTGTATGTGATAAAAAAAACAAAAAACAAATTTTATCTTTTGTGTTTATGGATGAAATTTTTGTTATATTGATAACAAAACAGCTAATTTAGAAACTATCCACTAGGGGAAACTTCTGCCAAATAGCAAAAGTATTTTGTCTGAAAATAATATAATGGAAATAATGTTTTAAGTGAAATCATAGGGGCTGATTTGTATAGTGAGTCTATGCTTTGATGTCAATTTTTGATTTGAAAAACTGAAATGGATTTTTATGACAATCATTAAGAAAAGTTTACATGTATAAATAATGGACAGCCATCATTACAAAAGATAGAGGGTATATGGATGATGATGATGATGAAGGAATAAAAGAAATTACATAAACTGAAATAAGAAAAATGAATAAACAAGCATAAATAGTAAACTGATTTTATATGATAAAGAAACAACTAACTTCTCTTAGGCAAAACATTTTAATCATAATATTTCGTCTTTTCTCTGTGAAGAGACTTCTTCAGATGTATTAGGATACAAACATATCCTATATCTTCCGAATTCATTTACAGAAGGAATATAAATACAATAATAAATTCAAACAATCTTAACGAATTCACTATCTTAAAGATTGTTTGAATTTATTATTGTATTTATATTCGTTTTGTAAATGAATTCGGAAGATAAAGGATATGTTTGTATCCTAATACATCTGAAAAAGTCTCTTCACAGAGAAAAGATAAAATATTATGATTAAAATGTTTTGCCTAAGAAGTTAGTTGTTTCTTTATCATATAAATGATGTTTTTGAAGTTTCCTGTAAACTAATTAACATGGTTTATTTTGGCCTTTTTGTTTATTTTATTTTTTCCTTTTCCCATCTCTTTATTTCCGCCATTTTTTTTATTATTTTACTCTATTTTTATTTTGTGAGTTTCTTTCTTGTTTTTTTTTTTTTTTGACTTAGTTCATCTTTATTTTCAATCCCTCCTTTCGTTTGTTTCCTATTTGCTCTTCTTTTATTTTGCGTCCCCAAGCGAATTTCTTCTGTATCCTTTTCCTACTCTAAAGCTACTTTGTTTCGTTTCTTTAAGTGTTTTCCGTAATTTTGTTTCTTTTATTTTTATTGGTTTGTTGTTGTCACAAGTGCTTTCATCATCACTTTTATTTATATGGCCATTTTAGAAATTAATAAAATATAGATGTCGGAGCCATTGAGTTATGACGACGTTAATTATGTAGTCTCCTTTATTTATATTTTTCTACGTTTTGAAATCTGATTGTAAGAATTTAAGGATTTAAAATGAGTGAGAGGCTTGAACCCTTGTCTTGTGGCCTGGTTACTTAGACTAAAGCGATGGATTAAACTGAAAAAGGAAATTTAATCTATTTCTTGTGATGTGACATTCACCCCTTTTTACATGGTCCTCGTAGTTAGTGACAATTCGCCTTCAACCCTGTGTTAAATTTTGGTTTGGTGAATGATGAGACAGTGTGTTTTCCTCCAAATCCTTAGCACATTTTGCTATGCCGAGCAGATCCAACCCCGACGATGCGGAGAAGCTGCCCAGAGCAACAGCACAGTTTGCCAGGAAACAGCTACTCGAAACCCTATCTGCTATAGAGAAAACGCCCAGCATAGTCTCACAATGTAAAAAGGAAGAAAGGAGGAAAAGGTTTTTGACTTTAGCTGAAATTTTGGCAATAAAGTGTCTGTTTGAAACTTTGAGTTCTAACTAATGTGTTTCTTTTAATTTTTTTAAATCTATATTTCTCTTATATCTCTTGGCCCCATTAAATCTGTGGGTTTTTTTCCCCCCACTCCACTTTGTTTTTAGTGTTTTTTTTTAATTATCGTTTTTTTTTTTTCTTTGTCTTTATATGACAAATTGGTAGCAGAGTGCTTCTTTTAGTAGTTTCAATAGTTCACTTGAGGAAACTTTCTTTTTTTTTTTTTTTCCTAGTCACAAATTTTACAGCTGAGCGTGATTTTTTCCTATTTAAATGTTCATTGAGAATTTTATATTTTAATATTTTATTTTTTTTCGTGACATAATGATAGAAGTCTTTTGGAAGAGATGCACAGATTGAATGAGAGTTGCAATGTTTTTAAAGGCCTTCATGTAAACATGATAGAAAGTTTTTTTTAAAAAAAGGACTATTTTTCCAATTTTTCAACTGAAATGCCTGAACAAATTACAAACACATTAACAGAACAAAATCACCATCAAAATCTCACAAAATACTAAATTCAAATATTAAAAAATTTTGGAATCATATAATTTGTATTTCACAATTTTAGACAAAGGCAATTAGTGATGAACAACAAAGAGAATGAAAAACAATTACTAAAATTAATTCAAAATGAACATTGTTATAAAAGGATCTTATATCACACTATCTTTAATGAAGTGAAAGCTAAATTATACACAAATACTAAACAAATACTAAAGGTAAGATTGATAATTAAATAACTCTCTGAGAGTGGAATCCCTTTCAATACTAAATTCATAGGCTTCACTACATCAACAATAGCAAAGTAATTTCTAAGTGAAACCATAAAGATTACAAACTGGAAATAATTCTATAATAATGCTTATTTTGCTTCGTAATGACTAAAGGTTCCACATGGATTATGCTTTCAGACTCAATAGAAAGCCATTTCAATCTCAAAAAAGACTTTAAAAAACAAATACTTACTAAAATAAAAGAAATTCATATACTTTACAAGCATTTATTCAATGAGTTACAATTTCCATCAATCTGGGCAGTTTTCAAAGAGAAGGTTTCAAAAGAGAATCTTTCTTAGTATGTTACAAATGACTGTAAGTAAAGCTACTCATAATCAAAGTTTTTGGAAGGTATCCTACATGTTGGTGAAGAGAATGTCCCACATTGGGAATTGTCTTCAGGGTCATTCTTAATCTGCAACAATGGTTAGTTTATTTATTTTTGAAAGTCATATTCTGAAAACAATTTTTATTATTTAAAAAAAATACAAGCTTATAGGTAATTTCTTTATAACTAAACTTTCCTGACATATCCCATTTCTTTCCTGATTTTCATTTACATTTTTAATTGGTTTTAAATAATTCTCATTCATTAATTATTTTCATTCAAATAATACAGTTTTTACTTTGCATAAAATGCATATTTTTGATGTTTTTTTTTAGTTTTACAACAACCTTTGTAAATTAGAACATATTTAAGAGCAACAATAAGAGCCTTTTTGTCATATAAAATGCTTATATATATTTGTCACATAAAGAAATATTTAAGGGAAAGGTTTTCTTTTTTTTTTTTTTTTTTTTTTTTTTGATCGATGTCAATTGTTTTTTCTGGTGGAAAGATATCAGCCACTTTTCTCTGTTTTATTCATTGAAATAGGTCAGTTTTAAATCATATTGTTACCAGTTGAATAGGCCGATCTCCCTCTATTAGAGTAGACTGGCCTGACCCTGCTTCCTTACAGCAGAGTTGACTGTCCCAGTTGTGCTAGGGGGAGGCTGGGACCAGATATGAAAAGATATAAAAGACTATGATATTTCCTACATCATTATATTGGGATGGTCACAATCTCTGCTTCTTATTTTCAGAAAAACTGCTGGGTTTTAGAAAAAAGCAAGGCTCTAAAGTGATAAAATGTGATTAGGTTCAGAACTGACTTGCCACAATAAAATATGAAATTTGGTATTGGAATACAGAAATATTAAGATTTAGTTGCAAAACAGATTTTCCTCCCTTTCTGGGAAATCATTAGGGATAAGCCAAAATAGTGATAACATAAAGAAGAAAAAAAAATAAAATAAAACAAAACTGAAATTACATGAGAAGGGGTCATCTTGAATCCAACGAGAAAGTAAAATCTACCAGCTTGGAAACATCAACTTTCTTAATGGATCATTAAGGGTTTCTGAAATAAGTGTTACTTATGGTGATGATATTCTTATGCTGTTTATTTTGAAGAATATTTTTCTTGAAAAAGCCACTACATTAAGACAACATGGACTGAGAGGAAGTCAAAATTATATTGCAGGTTCTCTTGTATTCACTACATCAAGATACATACAAAACTTTTAGCAATAAAAAACAAGTGGTATGCCAATATGTTTCTTGATCTCTCTTTTTCTTTAAAAAAAAATAATAAAAAAAATTAGTGATTTTTTTTCTCAACAATAACATGAACTGAAGCAATGGGCTACTTACAGCTTTATACAGTTTGTTAAATTCTCTTTTAGATGCAGCAGCAGTCCTTGTAATTGCTGTTTACAAATCTCCAATTGAATATTGGCAGCGGAATCAACATCTTCTCTAGAACCAAGATTCTGTAACGATGGTTGCTAAAGGAAAAAAAAAAAAAAAAAGAAAGAAAATCAGGATATAAAACAACTAATACATGCATAGAAACTTACAGCAGAAATTGTTATAATGCGCACTTTCAACAAGTGGATGCCTGTTTACAGCAGACAGTTAAAAATATCCCTACAATTTTTTTTTTTTAAAATAATGTTCCTAAATAATTGACAAAAATCACACTAGATGATAACTAGCATCTATTTGTTCCCAAAATGCCTAAGATACATCCAATTGGATTCAGATCTAAGGACATGACTAGCTAAGAAAAGGTATTGAAATAACATAGATATTTCCAGAAGAAGCCAGCTCCATGTGATTCAGCACTGCTCTATTGAAAATGGCATCAGGAAAATTTGATGTCAAATGCACTGTAACATAATATTATCTGTTCTAACAAAGTACCATTCAAGAAAGTGTCTAGAGTGTACCATTGTCTATATTGTTCCACTTGGAAATATAGTGGTGGAAACTGATGCCATGAACATTTGATTAGTATATTCATAAGACCAATATACACTGAGTGGCCACTTTATTAGACAACTCTCACTCTAACTTGGACGGGTCCGGTAGTGATGCATGGTAATATAACAGCAATGAGTAACATATAAAAGGCATGCTCGTTATCAAGAGAACTGTGTATCAGTACAGTTTGTCGGAACATGGATAAGACAAAATATTTAAATGTGTGCAAACGAGACATTATCATGGGGGCAAGAAGAGCTAGTTCCAGTATTTCGGAAACTGGGAAGATCCTTGACTTTTCTCGTACAAGAGTATCACGGGTGTTCAGAGAATGATAGTTGGGCCAAAAAAACTTCAAGTAATAAGCATAACTGCATGGAAAAGGCTTGTGGATGAAAGAGGTAACAGGTGATTAGCATGAATTGCCTGCGGCAACAGAAGAACAACAACACGACAGATTGCTGCTGAGGTGCACCAAAAAGCATATCTGAACAAACAACACAACGGACCTTGTCCCTGATTGGATTTAACAGCAGGAGACTAGCTAGAGTGCCTCTGCTGTCACAGAAAAACAGGAAAGCGCACCTGCTGCAGGTCCAGGAGCATCACAAAAAGGTGGCTTCGTCTGACGAGTCTCTGTTCCTTCTTTACAAGTTTGATGGCAGGATAAGAATATGGTATAGGCATCACGAATCCATGGACCCATCTTGCCAAGTGACAACCCAACGAGTGGGTGGCGGTGGAAGAATGGTCAGGGGAATGCTCTCCTGGTCCATTAATATTTAATACCCATGGAAACATCTCTTAATGCATCTCAACATTGTTGCAGACCTGGTGTACTCGTTTATGATTCCCCAGTGTTCCCCGATGCAGATGGCCACTTTAAACACAACAATGTACCCTGTACTGTGCTTCATTGGTCTTCAATTGGTTCAGTGAACATAACTCTGATTTCCACTTGCTTCACTGGCTGGCTCAGTCACCTGATCTCAACACCATCGGGCATTGTGGGATGAGGTTGAAGATCCCTTCGAAGCCTAGAAATACCACCATCCAATGTGAACCAACTAAGGGCTGCTCTTCTGTCAGCATGGCCCAATATTCCTGTGGAATGATTCCAACACCTTGTTCTATAATCTATGCCTGGAAGAATTACAGCTGTGATCAAAGTTTCAGGAGGACAAACTTGTTAGTAGTATGGTGTCTTTAATAAACTGGCCACTCAGTGTATGTCATTATTAACATGAATATGATATTGATATGAATAACCAGCCTCACATGGAGCAACTCATGTTTGTATGATCACCAAATGCATTTTTGAGACATTCTATTTAGCAAGAGTCAAAAATAATCATCAAAACTTTCACAATACAAATACCATCTGCTGAATTCCTTTTTATGGTGCACATAGTGCCATGTCTTCTTGCAGCAATTACTATATAGACTGAAATAGAAACTTAATAATTTCTATACTTGGCCACTGATTAATTTCATAAATCCAGTTTCAAATCAACTGGAATGTTTTTTTGTGGGTGTAATGACTTTATTATCAACGAAAAAAAAAAATCCAGAACGAAAAATTCTAAATCAGAAATCTCATCACCAGACTTTAATGTTTATTTTACACTATGAAAAAAAGATGTTAGTAATTAGATGATAGTGCTAATCTACTAGGAGCAATATAGTAAAAAAATCACAAGACCTTCAAGGTGTGATAAGTTAAGGGAGACAGGAAATAATGATGCATGAAAGTATCATTATAACAATTCCTAATTGACACAAAGAGGAACCAATACTGTCATTATTAAAAACTATAAAAGGGAAAAATAACCCAATGTTATGAAGAATACAAACTAATAAGATAAAGTAAAGTAACGTTGCTGCTATAAAATAATAAAAATAAAATTTAACCAGAACAGATCACAAATTAAATTAGAAAGTCATGTATCAACAGTAAAGAGAATGAAATTTCATTCATTTATTTGATTTCTGGGTTAGAATACATAGTTCGTAATGCTTGATTCTTCCATTTTTTCATATTATAATATAATTAAGTATTTCTAAACATTACAACTAACTGAGATTTCTGTTTTCATTCATTATTTTATTCTAAAAAATAAAGTTAAACACTAACTTGTTGAAATGAATGCAGGAATAGCGTCTGATTGCCTGATTGAAGATCTTTTAGCAGCTGCTTTTCTCTTTCCTTCAATTGCTCCACTTCTTTTTCTAAACAAAATATCCGTTGCTTCTGCTTCTGAATTTCAAGTTCTTTGTCCATCTGAAATCAAAATAACAATTAAAATGTTTACAAGTTACAAAACACATAAGAATCCAAGACTATTAAAAAATGACTAATAAAATAGTCTTAGTATAATCCACAGTTATTGTATAGTTTCGATCTTTCTTGATCAAAGAATCTAGAATGCTTAATGGAAAAAGATCAACCTACTCCATCTCTTTTATGGATTGTGTTGTATGTGGTTATAGTCAAAGTGGGTCAATCCCAAAATAAGGTATCCCTTCCCCCCGTCCCTTTATTAGCTCATGGGAGTGCTAAAAGCATAGGCTATGAATTTCAGTAAGGGCTAGTTTAGATTGTGTGAGTTGCAGTTTGCTCTCCTGTGCTCATATTTTATTTTATTTTTATTTTTTTTATTACTTAATTTAATCAGAGATAGGTTCTCTTTGTATTACTAGTGGTGAGAGGTTGAACCTTGCAATTGTGAATTTTGAATCAGCACTTTCAAATTTGTATTATTTTTTTTTTATCTATACTTTATAATATAGCGTTTTTTTGTGCATACATCAAGTTCTTACTCATTCTTTTGTAACTTATTAAGGATGAATTCCTTTATTTATTCTATTAATTTTTTTCAGTGATGGAGGGATGGTGTATGAATAGCTCCTAGGAGTCTGGGAATAAGCTATCTTTTTGTTTTGTTATATTTCTGTTTTTAAAAGATGTTAATCAGAAAGAACATTGAACTCTGGAGCCAATAGGGTTGACATATAGGTTTATGACTCTTTGTTTTGGCTTATTCTACCTTGATTAGCCAACCAAAGGTCCTCATCTGCCCTGATGCTGAAAAGGATTACCCCCTTCTCAAAAGATCATGTGGTAACAATCAATTGGATGTTAAGGGATTAACTGAGGTTAAATGTTTGTTTTGTTTTTTTGTTTTTGTTTTTTGACAAAAAAGAGAGGAGAGATATAAACAAAAAAGAAGGGAAGAACATAACTAGAGAGATACAAGCAAAGAGATAACCAGAGGAACGACTGAAAGAAATGAGAAATAAAGAGATGATAGCCTCCAGAAGAAAAGTGAGAAAGATGATCAGACAACCACGTCCTTGAACCTAGATGAATTTCCGAGCTACCTTAATGAATGAAGTTAGTAGGTTCCCCATCTTCCAGCAGATGAAACAGCCATCTGATGGTTGAGTCTTCCTATCAATCTCAATGAAATGTTTCCTTTTCCCCTTGTTGAAAATGGCATAGCCAAATAAAACTGCCAGCTGACAGCAACGCCAACATTCTAATCAGTGTACCACTTCCAAAGACATCCTTAAGGTGCTGTCAGTATGTTGTCGCTTGGTTGTTTCTTCTACTTGATCCATCCAATCAAGAGATATGCCACCAGACTGTCAAAAGAGGGATCCAAAAAGGGATTTATTCCTAGTGGAATTGTATATTATTGTATTAATCTTCAATGTATGGGGAGTATAAACCCAAGTATATATATGAACACGTATATATGAAATGCAAAAGTCAAGGGATAGGAACCTAATAACGGGATGGTTCTCCTCTGGCCCTCAGTAGTGCTTCCACATGCCGTGCCATGGAGTCAACAAGGTGCTTGAACCATTCTGCGGGGTAGATCATAATTATGTTGCACTGGATGAGGCTGGATATGGTGACTGCAGGCTCATTTCCATTGCATTTCACAAATGCACCAAGGGGTTTATATCAGGGGAGCGTGGAGGCCAAATCAATGTTGATGAAGTCCATGGATTGTTCCTCCATCCATCTGGAGGAAACCACAGAGCAGTGGCATGGCACATTATCCTGTTGAAATTCACCTGCGCTATCAGGGAACTTGAGAAACATTAAAGGGTGCAAGTGATCTGCGAGAATGTCCACATATCTCAAACCAGTCAGTGTACACTACAAACAGACAAGTGGACAAGTACTTCCGTCCACGCGGATACACTCCGAGCCATCACAGAGGTGCCTTCAGCCTGAATAGTATTTTGGAGGCAGGAAGGGCACATGTATTCATGAGGTCTGCACCCCACTCTAATGTTGCAGTCAGAACAAAACAGCTGGAACCTGGATTCATTGATCACACTACCTGATGCCACTGTTTCATTGTCCAATCCCGATGTTTTCGGGCCCATTCCAGTCATTGGGCTCTGTGATGACGTGTCAGCTATGGGACACGAGTGGGTTTTCGTCTGCCAAATCCAATGGTGGATAGGAGGCAACCAACAGTACTGTCTGAAATGATTAGTTAAGAGCTCATATTGAAAGGATCTCAGTGTTTTCATGCACTGTAGCCCATCTTTGTGTCAATAGAGATGTGCCAGCTGATGCGATCTCCTTTATTCAACTGGCGTGTGGTTGGCCAGCTCGGTGGTAAATGTGCTTGGAAATGCCATCAATCCAATACGCACAATGTACTCTTGGCACTGAAGACCTGGAAATATCACATTCATGCACAATCTCTGAAACTGCATGACCCATCCTTCTAGCACCAATGATCATGCCATGTTTAAAGTTAGATACCTGCCGAAGTGCAGCCATCACTTAAATATTGGGGGTGTAGGCTAATGCAGCACCATCCTGCGGTTGCCATCCAATGCATGGTTTATGGGTACAGCGTGGTAGTTCTAATTTCACTGGTATTCCCATGACATTTGGCCTTTCAGTGTATACAAAGTGATTCAAAATTCCCTCTACAAACTTTAAAGGTAAGTCAGGAATACAAAAACAAACCGTATTCATAGTAGAAAGTATATCATATCTGCAAATGCCACCCGAATGTGCTAGAAAATACACTAACCGTTGTTATGCATCATAAGGTTGTATAGCTCTTAGGTTGTCATGCACCCATACATGCACATTAAAAACACCCGCACATGAGAAAGCAGCTACATCGGTGAAAAAAACCCATGTTGGAAAGTCCAGCTGTATGGCACTTTGCTGCAAAAACCATTGTGCGAATTTCACACTCTGAGGTAATCTCCAGCCTGCAATGACTGGACCCATTGCATGTGAAAGAGATATAACCACTCCTCGTGTAATACTCGCACATACTGAATTGAGGGAGCAAGGTGATCTGCAATCACTATGTACTTGTATGTGGATTGCGTTCAATTCGATGTACAACCTAATTCCTCCATGGCAGGTGTGCGAGTTGCCGACCAGAATCATGTCTGTTTCCGTCGAACGATTCAGTTTCACACAATCTCTGCTGTAAACACATCAACGTTTGATGATTGGCACGTGTTTTGCGGGGAACCGTTCACATTCACTGTTTAAGTCTAATCTTGAAAATAAACATGATAATTATGTTAAAAATTACTGCCAAAGAGTTAAAGTAACTAAATCTAATTCTTCACAAAAACCAGGCTTTAGAGAAGCAAGAAAATGTTTTGTTTGTGGTAAAATAGATCACATTGCTAAAGTACGCAGATATTACAAATTAAAAAAGGTGAAGGAAAAAGGATAAACCAGATAATCTCAAATCCGATAATGCATTTTCTGGTGCTACTGTCATGAAAAATACTGATCAGGAAAATGCAAGACTTAAAAGTGAAAATAATAAATGGTTTCTTGACAATGCATTAACACGTAATGTTTGCAATAACATTAAAATGTTTAAAAATTACAAAGAGCTTGATCATCCAAGAAATGTGTATGGTGCTTCGGTAGGACCAATTCAAGTATATGGTGAAGGTTCAGTTGATATTGATATATGTTTAAATAATAATTTAACGCAGAAAATCAGACTAAGTAAAGTGCATTACGTTCCTAAGAGGGAAGTGAATCTTATATCTTCAGGATACTCAGCAAGTAAGGGATGTTCTTAATATATTAATGGAAACAAGTATATTGTGAAAAATTGCAATGGAAAGTCCAAAATAATTGGTACATTTAAAAATAAAATATATGAAATTAAATGTAAACCATACAATGGAACACAATGTAAAGCTTATTTTAATGAATGAAAACATTCAAACTACAAACTATGGCAGAGTCATTTAGGTCACATTTCGTTAGATAAGTTAAAACTAATGAAAGACAAGAATCTTGTGAAGGTATGAGCAATCTAAAGCTTTCTAGGAATAAAGATGAAGCCTGCTGTGAAAGTTGCAAAGGGAAGATGACGAACGCTTATCACAAACGATTAAAATGCTTACATTCATTAAAAATCTTAGAATAAGTATATGCAGATTTATGTGGACCGAATTGCATTGCAAATATCAGCAAGCTCAATTCGTGCTCATTCTTATAGATGATTATTCCTGAAAAAGTTTTATTAATCTAATAAAAAAGCAAAGATCCTCAGGTAGCAAAATATATTAAGTCTGTCATAAACTTTGCAGAAAGAAGCACTGAAAAAAAGGTGATTAATTTCTGAACAGATCAAGGAACAGAATTTAATAATACAGAAGTCAGCAATTTCCTGAAAGAGAATGGAACTGCTCACAAAAACTTAAGTACTTATTCACAGTAACAAAACGGTATAGCTGAAGATTGAATCAAAAGCTATTAGATACATCAAGGACCATTTTGATAGATTCTAAATTTCCATTAAAGTGTTGGACATTATCAATTGAATGTGCAAACTATGTAATAAATTGCACCCATCATTCTAGATCAATAAGGAAATTCCTATTCGGAGATGATATGGAAGAAGAAAAGATCCATCTGAAAACATTTGGAAGTATAGCTTATATTAAAACACCAAAGATTCACTCAAAGTATAAGTATGACAGTAGAGTCAAAAAAGGAGTTTTTATTGGATACTCTAGCAGAACGAGAAACTACAAGACCCGGAATGTTGAAATAAACTAAATGGAAGAAACACGTAATGTATTCATTGAAGAAAATAGAAGAGGTTCCGAACTTCTACGAACAATGAAACAACTTCTAAGGAAAATTAAGAACTCCTGACATTCTTAAAGTCAAACAAGAACAAGTGCTCTTCATCATCTGAAAGTGAGGAAGAAGTAAATTCCGTAAATGAAGATGGGAAGGTGATAGTCAAGATGAAGAATCCTGTGATACAACTTCGTCAAGTATCCTAACAAAGGAAGACACCTTTTATGAAACAAGAAATTCAAATGATAGTGAAAGTGAAATGTCCCTTGAAGATACAAATCAGAAAGAAGTTTCTTTTAAAGAGTCTAAGAAGGATGAAGAGGATCAAAATACATATATGGAACTAAGAAGGAGAAAAATACAATGCAATCCAAAAGTTAATGTGAATATCACATCAGAACATTCCCTTTAAATTTTATGCAGAAGCGGTAGAAAGCAGTAATAGTAAGAATTGGAAGGGCTATAAGTGAAGAAATAAAGAGCCTAGAAGATCATCAAACATGGGTGGAAACAGAAATTCCTGATTTTATAAGACCACTATCAACAAAGTGGATTTTCCGTGTAAAACACAAAAGTGACGGAACTTTAGACAAATACAAAGAACGATTTGGTGGTTAACGGCTTTATGCAACAAAAAGGAATCAATTATGAACGCACTTATGCTCCCACTCCGAACTTAAGCACAGTTCACATTCTTTTGGCATTATCAGTGAAGTATAAACTGAAAGATCATCAATGTGACATCAACAGTGCTTATCCAAATGATAAATTAAGTGTGCAGATTAAGAAGAAAGAATGTAATGGATTAAAGTTAATTAAGTCCTTATATGGCCTTAAGCAGGCTGGTAGGGACTGGTATATTACGTTACATGAAAAACTAATTGAAAATGGCCTGATATTTATAAAAAGTGATCCATATGTGTACAAATACGAGAAGAGAAACAACACAAGCATAATGTTAGTATATGTTGATGACATATTAATTGTAAGTAGTAAAGCCATCTCATATTACAGAAATTAAAGATATACTCAATAAAACATTTGGAATTAAACACCAAGGTGAGGTGAATGATTTTCTTGGTATGAATATTGAGTACAATTACAAGGACCAAAGTTGAAGATTTCACAAAGTCATTTCATTCAAGAATTGTTAAAAAAGCATGGAATAAAAGAAAGTAAATCACTGTCTATGACAGTGAAAGGAAGAAATGAATCTCAAAATGATGAAAGAGAACTACTATCTCAAGATGAACACCTGAAGTATAGCACCATTGTTGGCAGTTTGAGCTATTTTAGTTCATGTTGACATAGCTTATTCTGTAATCAAGTGTGAAGAAGAACAATCCTTCAAGTAAGAAGGACATGAATCAAGTGAATGACTCTTATGTTCCTTAAAAAGCACAAAGTCCAACAAAAGTTTAAACTTTCACCCAAAATAGTGAAAACATCCTAGTATACACTTATGCAAGCTGGGGGAACAGATCAAAAGGGAAATCTACAAGTGGATACATTATTTATTTAGGAAAATCTTCTAAAAGTTGTGTGACACAAAAGCAGTCAATAGTTGCCCATTCTACCCAAGAAAGTGAGTTAATTTCTGCTTGTGAATGTGCAACCTCTGTAATTAGTTTAAAAATATCTTAAAAGAAGTAAACAAGTCAGAATTATGTAGTGAACCAACAAGTTTATTGTGTGATAATATATGTACAATAAAGCTTATTGACAATTCCTATAACCAAACCAGAAGCAAACACATTGATTGATTGATTGATTCTTCGGTCCTTGGAAAACTTTCAAATGATATGAAAACCAAATGGAATCTTACTTAACTTTGGGAGAAAGAATTAATTAACTTCACAACTGCTAATTAGCAGTGATTTTTTTAAAATTTTATAAACAAGTATCTATGACTAAGTGAATGAAATTTCCAAATTTCCATTTGTAAACATTTTCTCTGGATATGTTAATCCCATCAGATATTAAAATCATAACGAACATTCAAGAATATATAGCTAAAAGAATTTACAATGTTGGTAAAATAGTCCACAACCAGCGTCAGAATTCATATCTCTAGGATGTATCAAAGAGTGAAATCATACATAGACCACAAACAGTCTGATGAAAATGTTCTACTTCGAGGGTACTAGTAGAAGTCACTTTTCTTTGAATATTCCTTTGTACTGCACTTAAGTTTTAGTTTTGATATGTATTCCCTTTTATCCATTATTGTCATTTCAAAGAATTTCTAGGAAATGTTGTGTGGAAATGTTGGATTTCATGCAACAATAATTTGCTTTTAGTAATCAAAACTATCTTTCTTTTATTACTATTCAATTGGCTATAACTTCATATAAATAATATCGATATAATCTTTTTTTTGTTTTGTTTTGTTTCATTCATGAAGATTTAAATATATCTAACAAACAACTGTAGCACCTGTTGATAGAAGTCTTCAGCTCCTAACGGAACTCTAATGTAGATTCAAATAAATAAAAAAAATTCTCTATAACAATCGAAGAGTACATATAACAATACTTATTATATCAACATATTAACTTTATTTTTGAATTCATAGTTAAGCACGACTAACAAAAATTAAATAAGCCCACAACTTTGCAATACACACAAAATAAAGTAAAAAGTAACCAAGGAACAGAATAAAAATAAAACAAAATGTTATTTCATAATCCTTCAAAGACGAGAAACAAACACCTTTGAAAATGTGATGTCTTTTAAATTGACTCAAAAAAAAAAATAAAACAAATTCTAAGTAGTCTACAAAATAAAAAGAATTTTGTATTGTCCTGAGTTTCTTACTTGTTTTTGTCGATGAGATTCTCTTTCAATGTCTCTTTCTCTCTGATGTTCTCTTGCCATCTGTCTTTCAGCATCTCGGGTTGATTCTTGGTGTTTCTCGGATTCTCTTAACGATGCTATTTGATTTTGTAGCTGAGATTTTTCTGTTTCTAAGATGGTCAAATGCTCCTTCAGTTTTTGAACTTCACGATCTACATCTGCTTTCTGTTGCTAAATTATTAAGAGCATAAGAACAAATCAGTTATCAAATTTACATTTCTGCCTAATGTTTAAAATTTTTAATAAATTAAACATTCAACAATCCACAAAACATGAATGTGAATAAAGAATAAATATTTGATCAATTACTAAGCATGTGTTAGAAGTTCCACATAATTAAACACTGTTTTTGTAAATTATTTATTTATTTTTATTTAATCGCCCGAAACACCCGTTCAGGGTTTGGACGCTCTCCTACCAGAGGAGTTATAGGCTAGATACATTAAGGGGGCGCCAACCCCAGGGGAAGAAACGAACAACACAGAAGAAAGGAAAGTGAAACACCCATGCCACTGCCGGGATTCGAACCCAGGTACTGGCGCATTGGACGCCAAGGCTGGACGCCGCCAAGACCGCACGACCAGTTTTTGTAAATGCTGCCAATAAAAAAGTGTAAATAAACAAAATTATCGAGCTCAGCCACTTTGTAACATTGAAAAAACATAGATTCATTCTTCCAAAGATAAAAGTAAAATAAGTAGGACTTATAAGGTTCTCTTTACAGCATCCATCCTATCCTATTCTTATTTGCAAATTCCTCAAAATAAAACAGGAAATTCCTCAAAATAGGAAATAAAACAGGAATGTGAATATTTTTAAGTGGCCATTAACTATGATGTGCATTCCAACATCTATAGTTTAAAATGATTCAGAGAGAAGAAATAAGTGAAGTTTGAAATTTAAAATCATTCGAGGTCCTACAACTCCTTGAGGCAAACAAGTATATCTTCTATTGAAAAGTCTTCATATCTTCAAAATAAAACAAAACTAAATGTATAAAACCATACATTTATTGAAATAAATATCTCTTAATTT
>JAFIDM010002131.1:105770519-105791580 GCA_023159025.1 Thereuonema tuberculata
GTTATTTCAAGTGAAAGAAGACCCCCTCATTTGAAGAATCCACAGACGAACTGGTTATTTCAAGTGAAAGAAGACCCCCTCATTTGAAGAATCCACAGACGAACTGGTTATTTCAAGTGAAAGAAGACCCCTTCATTTGAAGAATGCACAGACGAACTGGTTATTTCAAGTGAAAGAAGACCCCCTCATTTGAAGAATGCACAGACGAACTGGTTATTTCAAGTGAAAGGAAGACCAAAACTATCAATAAGCATTTAAATTAACTGCTAAAATGTCAAACAGATAAGTAACAAAATTTAATGTATTTGCTTCTAATACACTAGAGTGTAAAACTTGAGGATCAACACTACATCTGAAAGTTACACCCCCCAAAATCAAATGAAACAGCCTGTGGTGAGTTGCATAACTATGGATGTTCAGTAGACAGCTGATACAAATTTTTGAATTGTGGCGACAGGGGTCATGTGGTAGCATAGAAACGGATAAAAGCAGCAGTTCAGTAGGTGTGTGTAAATTAACAAATGATAAGTAATAGTGTTACAGACATTCGATAGGTTTCATATGATGCTACAGACAATTACATGGCCTGTAGACAACATCTGGATGACTTCACAAGGGGTCACCATAATTGGAAAACTCAAGGAAGGATGAAGTGTGAGGAGCGTGGCCGAAGGGTTCCCTACTGCCCATCATATCACTTGTGTGGGCGGCATTCAGAACAATAAGTACAGCTGTTCAAAGGATCGGTGGTGATCATCCACACAAAACAAAGTCCAGTGATGACTATGTACACCTACAAGGCAAGAGAGACCCACATCAGACACTGGGAACCATTGCAAACCTGTTGTACAGGAGCACAAGATGCAGGATATTGCAGTTTACTGTGGCCAGATAACTACACCAAGGTGGACTGCTTGCTCGATGGCCAGTATGCTGTTTCCCAATAATGCCTGCCATTGGAGACACCGTTTATAGTGGTGCAAAGAACATAAGGAGTGGCTCATAGTGTAATTGAGTAAGGTACTCTTTACTGATGAGAGTAGATTCAGTCTCAGCTGTGATTCTGGATATCAGGTAATCTGGTGAGAGATTGACACACAGCATCAGCCCGCAAACATCACAAAAAGGGATCGATATGGCAGTTAAGGTGTTCTCACCTGGCAAGGCATTATGCTGAATGCATGTACAGAGCTCTAGATACTGGAAGGAGATAAGGTCCCAAATTCCTGTTTATGGATGATAATGCCAGACCACATCATACTGCAGCTGTTGATATGCTATTGTAAAGTAAGGGACATTGGCAAGCAGTTCCCCGAATCTAAATCTCATCCAACACACATGGAACACTCTGGAGAGACACGTTGTGGCATATCCATACCCACCAGAAACTGTTCACCAGCTGAAGACGGTGCTGACAGAGGAATGGACGATGCTATCCCAAGAACTTACCAACCACCTTATTCTAAGTATGGACAAGTGGTACAAAACAAGCATTGTCATTGGAGGTCTTCTGAGGACCACCTCTTCCATTTGTTCCATCTTTGGCAGAGATGCATCTGTATAATGGCAGCCAGTGCTCTGTAGCTATTTCTGCATAAAGTCCCTCTGTCTCATTTTGTATCTGTTGTTGGGACGGTGTTGTTTCATTTCATCATTTTACTTTGATGTGCTTTTACCATATTCAGGCCGCTCCTGTGAGAAGGTACAAGTGAAAACCCGACTGGTCCCAAGTTTTCCACTCAAGTGTATATTCAACATTGATATCAAATTAAGTTTACAATTCAACTACTGTACAATTTTTGATTAGATTTTAAAATTACATTTTTCCACTAGCCCTTCCCTCTTTTTTTTTTAAATAATTTTCCAATAAATCTCTATTACAGTCATATATTTACTCCCATCTCGGGGTTTGTGAATCCCTTGGGGAGGCATTCAAAGTAAAAGCTCTGTAATGGAGTATCAATCAAATTACATAGAATAGCTGCTGTCGTGTTAGATTGTCCAGAATAATTTTCTGTTGTGTTTATTTATACAAAGAATTTCATGATAAAGATATGGTAGTGAAAAAGGTTCTTCGGTTGAAAACTGCTGCTCTATAGTTATCTTAGCATTTGAGCTGAAGATAAAGCAACACACATTATAGTACAAAACACTGATTAATCTGTACTAACCTTTAACTCTCATTTATTTATTTTTTAACATTTTTTTTTTTTAATTTTCTATAAATTTTTGTGCACTGTTTTATAACCTTCAGAATTGCTACTAGAAAATAAGAAACTATCGCATTTTACCAATTTTATATTTTTTTTTTTTTTTGCAATTTATACTTTTTATTTGTATTAATTTCCCCTCAAACTGTTTTGTTTTTAAGTTTATATGCCAATGGCTAATTCAGCCTTGGTAGCAGACAGTTGTTTCCCTAATTTCTAGAATATCCTCATTTGATTCCTCAAGAGGATTTTTTTTTTATTCTGAATGATCATAATTAAACTTTCAATATTCTTAGCATATGGGTTCTCTGAAACAACAGATCTCCTTAAACAATATAAATATTTCAAGCTCTGCACTTATATCGAATGATTTAACAAAACTATAAAATACAGCTGATTTACATTGATGACAATATTCATCTGGACAAGGATTAAAAAGCTAAATTTCTTTTATTGTGTTCAGGATCAAGTTTTTCAATTCTTCTACAGGAAGCCTACAACTTCATTTGCACATAAGGACCTGCATGGCCTGTAGCGGAACACCTTTCACAGGAAGCCTAAAGCAGATTATAGCTTCTTTTGTTGTGCTGTTTCACTCTTATGATGAAAAATAAAAGCAGATTATAGCTTCTTTTGTTGTGCTGTTTCACTCTTATGATGAAAAATAAAAGCTGAGATGCTTCTTCCGTTTTTTTTTTTTTTTTTTTTTTTTTGAAGAGGGACAGGTATGACATCACTTTCACATATACTCAATAACAAACAGGGTAAGTTTTGTTATATTTCATCCAATCTAATGTATTCAGGTAGCTTCAACAGAGGAAATTTAAATTATATTGCTTTAATGTTATTATTTCAATACTTATGTCCAAATCCCATGAGTGTAGTTCTCACTCTTATTTTAATCATTAACGCAATCACTGCAACTCTTTGATTATGTTATTTAGCTTCTCTCATCACCATTTCATCATTGAAAATGATGACAAAAACAAATCACACGATCAAAGAGCGTCAGTGATGAAAACTGTGATCCTGTGGTTTGGACATTACCAAGTACTGAAAAAGACTACGACATGAAAAATCTTTTTTCATGTTTCAATTTGTGCTTGCTAAACTCCCCATACTATGACAAGTCTAGTTCACTTTATATCTACTCGTATAACTATTTAATTTATTTCAGTTTATAGGAATTGCATCCAATTAGGAACAATCGAAGATGATTCGGTGCCATTCCTCTAACCAAGACCTAAGAATTCTAGATAGTCAGCAAAAATTTCTGCAAATGGCCAACTGCCAAGAGGTAGTTAGATGCCATCACTGTATATTCTCTAAATATTGCTGGATGAGTTTTTGGTGAAACTGTAATGATAATATCCAACGATAGCAGGCAAATAATAGATTGGAATGTAAATTCAAGTTGATTCTTGGCATACCAAGATTAAAAGGTTGCTTGGGTCGGCTGCAGAAGATGGAGACTTAACAGAGTTCAAGGCCACAATTTCAATGATCGGTAGTGAATCATTCAGAATGGCTAACACAAAGTAGAAGAGAACATTATCCTTATGGAAACTAAGAATGGATTATTCTGAAGCTACAGATGTTAATGTCATGAAAGTTAACTGAAATTAAATACTGAACTTCAAGACGTTGTTAAGTATTAAGGAACTTCAAATGGTAATAAGGAAGAAAACATAGCTCTACGCTTTTGATTGTGAATTTCATTTAGAAAAATTGTGGGAAGAACTGGAACACAATTGAGATTTATGATAAAAAAAAAAAGACTCTCTGAAAGTTATTTGCATGAGCTTATGTAGCACCAATAGGGGAGCTCTGAAGAATCAAAAGCATTAATAATAAGTTAAAAGTGAATCCAGAAAGATATACAATAATGTATGTGAAAAGATCAACCAAATGACCAAAGGAGCATAATTACGTGGACAACAGCAGCAGCTATCAGTGGCGTATTCAAAAGTCAGTCAGCAGCCATATTTTCAAACTGATAACAAAAGAGTTTATATCCTTATCATAATAAAGAAACAATGGTAGTTGAATGAGCACATCAACAAAAAAGGTAGACTTAACTGAAAACAGCAGTCAATGTAGCATTAGGGATGACAGCAACTGGGATGAAGATGAAGGTGGCTGTTAGAATTGTTGATGGAGAAATTTTCAATCGTTCATGTGATCTTTGTAATACGGAGAGAGAACAGAACAGGATGAACACTGACACAAAGTTTCAATTGCAGTAAGACTTACATTGTCACAACTGGTGTAATTTAATGCAGTACCAACTGATGGAAAATATACAAAAATAATATTAAAAAAGTATTCCACTACAGGCTTATTTATGATTCTGGGGTCACAGGAGGTAAATCTCCCTTCATTCGATGACCAATGGGACTGAGTTGCATTAAATGAAAATGAAAATGTAAATATGAACAGAAGATGAGAACACTAAATTTTGTGCTGCTAGATAAAACATAATTAAAATTAGTTCTACAATGTGGCAGGGAAGTTTCCGTACTCCTTAACTGGTAATCATATGTTAAGAAAATATTTACACATTAAGTGTCCAATGCGTCTGTGTAGTCGCCATCATACTATACACACAAGTTCGTACGCCGCAACATTCCACTTGATATTTTTTGGAGCATGTCCGGTGTGATGGGTTTGAAATGTGCCCTCAACTGCACTGCGCAATTCTTCATTTGTAGCATAACGATATTCAGAAGAAGATGATTCTCCACAATGGCATTGATGATTCTCCACAATGAGTTGTCAGGCGTCGTGAGGTCAGGATTCCGCGGTGGTCATTTCAATGGAGCTGGTGATGCTGGAGTATCATGACCAATCCAGCATCCTGGAAAATGTTTGTGAAGAAACCCACACACAGTAAGAGCAAAGTAAACAGGTGTCCTGTCCTGCTGTAGCCATACGCGTTCCATGATATACGCGTCTTCAAGCTAGCTAGTGCATTCTAGTACCAACAATTGAAATAACATTCAATATTAAATATTTACATTTATTACTACATAATAGGGGGGTATGGGAACTTCAATATTTAACTACAGACAAAACAAAATAACATTCTGAATACAGAAAATAAAACCCAAGGTGTGTCTAGGAATTTGGAATAGAGGGATTATGATGGTCTTAACCATTTAACAAAAACATTGTGTCCCTTTTGCAGATAGAAGGTCAGAAACAAAACAATGCCTTTCCAACCCCCCAAAATGTCTAAAATACTGGAATTTTTCCGTGGATGCGATTGGGGGAGGGGTAACAATCCCTATCAACCCTTCTTCAGTAAGCCAATCAACAAAACTGATAAATTATCTTCATACTTAATTGGTAGACCATCTTGAAATTTATTTTTTTTTAGGAATTTTTTTATAAAATTCCTTAAAAATTTAATTCCGTTCAATAATTATAAAGCATATACTTTTAAAAAGTAAAATAAACTCAGAATCCTGCTAGCTACAGCTGGAGCTTATAGCCATTAGCTGAAAATGAATAAAACTAACGATTGTCAGAAATTGCAAATATGTCCCATTTTTACTCCAAGATCAAAGTTTAAATTCATTCTACAATGATTTTTAAGATGCTGAAAAATTTCAACAAACTTTAGGAAAAAATTCTGCATGCCAAAATAAGAAAGAAACAAAAATTCTGTGAATAGATTTGTTCTCCATTTGAACCCACAGGACTACTAAAGTTGCAAAGCAACTGATAAGTAGAAAGAGGAGAGATTTCCAAAAAGATCAGATATTTCCAGATGTGTAACGGGACTGAAAATGGAATATTTACTTTGATTAGTATGATTAACACAATGAACTTCAAGTTTTTAAATCTTTTCACTTCTGCAGGTTTTCTGTTTTTAACGACTCATTTGGGAGCTATTGTGTTTATCTCATCTGTCTTCCCCCCCCCCCCCCCCCCCCCCGAAAGGAAGGTCGGATCAGCAAACAAACTTCACCATCGTGTTCAGAGGCTCAAATACCGTAAGAAAGGAGTATTTTCAGGGACTAATGCCCTCCCCATGTTCAAGATATTTGGCATTGTTGTAATTGTACTGCTCCTAACAACTGCTGAGCGGAAGGTCGGATCGACAAATGGACTTCATTATCAGAGGCCCAAAACATCGTTGGAATAGGGTATTTTCAACCCTCCCTCACACCATGTTCAAGATATTTATTTAAACTAATATTTCCGCTACTAGCTTAAATGTTAGCAATCATCTCATTTCAGTTGTCAGCTAACGTATTGGCCCGAATGTAAGATGGCTTGAATATAAGATGAATGGCGTTTTTTGAGCTCCGATTTGATAAAAAACTATTGGTCGCGAATATAAGACGTTATACCTATTAACGAGGTATAATTCGACAAATATTTCTAGTAAATTATTTAAAAAAAAGTTTGTTGACAAATTATCTTCCCACATCCAGTTCATGATGAAATCGTTAATACTTTTGGTTGCAGTAATAGGCTTAATGTCAGTAATATTTAGTTAAATCTGTGACTTCTAAGCTAGGCGAAATGTCATTTATGAAATTAAATTAAACTATTTTTGCAAAAAAGTACAACACCACTAAGCGTAGTAGAATATATTTTTTTATTTATTTTGGAGCATGTTGGTTAGGCCTACGATCGACTTCAGCCAACGCCACCAGGTGGCGTTGCTTCAGCGCCAGAGCACGCTTGGTTTCGGTTTCGTGCGCGCTCCAAGTTTGGTTGCGAATATAAGACGAAATAGTACTTTCGTGGATGGGATTTTGGAAAAAAATGCCATCTTATATTCGGGCCAATACGGTACTTGTCATGGTAAGGTCTCCGACTCTTATGCTGGAGGTTGTTGGTTCGAATCCGTGTATCTACAGGTTTTTTTTTTTTCTCTTAATCGTTTTTTCTCAATGTCTTTTTTTTCTTCTTATTTTTCCTTCCTAACAATGTATTTTGTTATTTTTTATTACTATTTTTAATTTTTTTTTATTATAATGGTTTGCCCTTAAAATTTATGCTTCAGCATAAAATTATATTCACTTGTTTAGATAAGATATAAACAACTTCTACTTTTCCATTAGTATTTAAAAATATTTTTGAAGAATTTGGTATATTCACTTGTTTGATTCTTCACTACCCATCTCACCCACAAGCATTAATGACCTTCTGCACTTAACTAAGCTCAACCTCCTAGCTGTCATTGTATCGAAATGGATTTGATCAAAACAGAAAGACAATTAAAAAACATGCAATAGTTGCACTTCATTTTACCCCAAGATCCATTTGAATTTGAAAAATGAAAGCTTCATTTTTAAACATCAGGTAAAAATCTGACATAATGAGATTTAACGACCAGCCATGAATTTAGGCATTAATTGCTAATTCATGTTAATATAATGAGGCATTTAATTATATTAAAGAAAAAAATTATATTAATTAAAAAATTCTAATTAATATAATTTAAAAAGAACAACATAAAAGAAACATATTCCAGTTTTTCCTTTTGTTATTTGAATATTAATGGTCTTAGAAGTGAGATAGCTCATTTTTGGACAAATGTATTCATATTACTTCTTTCTTATTCTGACATGTATAGTTTTTGTTCCCAAACTTTATTAGCAGAACTAGTCAGCATTTAGTAAAAATACAAAAATCAATTTAAATAAATCTTACGACTTTTTACGAGCTTTTACAGAAAGCTCTTTCAGAGTGAATTCCATCATTGAGAGTAATTGTATCTTAGGAATGATGATAACACTACTGTATCTGACAACAACATGCAATTTATGTAGCATCAAAGTAATGCCTTAATCTGGTTCAGTTGAATTTACATGTCATTAAATCACTTGCCATTTAAATAAGTGTATCATTTCTATTTCATTTTAGATGTTAATGAATATAAAAAGGCTTTTATCACCTTATACATTTCTTTACTTTTTTTTTATCCTCCTCAGATGAGCAGCTACATTTTTTAAAATGTCTAATGAATTGAATTGAATTTAGACAATTCAATTTGTTAAAGTAAATATAGGCCATCTTTTTATTTGATTTCATATTGAAATAAATTTAAATACACCCAAATTGGAGGAACTGGGTTCAATCAATTTTAAAGTTACCCAAATTTAATCAAACTGCTTCAAAGATATAAAATTTATTTTTGATGTTGACTTTAAGCTACTGGAGGAATCTCAATATAACAGAACCAAAGAGTGGGTAATTGTTATATGAAAAATTACTATGGTTCCTATGACAGTGTAGAAATCTTCCTCCGCCACTTATCTCCATCTACTCAGAAGGCATATAACAGTTAATATGAAAACATAACATAAATAATAAAACAAAAATGTTGGATATTTTAAATAACTGCAATTGGCCAAACCATTACTATGGTTGCATCCAAAGACACATCCAGTGTAGCAATCTTAACTGACAACAACTTCTCTAAGGAAAAGAAGCAAAATTAAACAGAACAGAATCCCTCCCCGTTAATTTCGAAAGTTCTAAAAATAAACAAACAAACCAATAGATAAATAAAAATATTAAAATATTAAATTTTGAGCAATTAAACAATTTTTAATTATTAATTTAACTTTAAATGGAAACTTTCAAAGAAATAAAATAAATCCATTTTCATTTTAACTATATTAAAAATATATATTTTTTATTTTTATTCTTCCATGAAACTTTTACATATTAATAATAATAATAATAATAATATAATACTCAGTTGTTAACGATGAGTAATGACAATATATTTTTTTTAAAGAAATAAAATTTATCTTTTGTTTTAAACATTCAGTTACACCTTCGGATGTTTTAATTTGGACTGAAACATTAATTTAGATCAAATTTATGTAAATTAGATTTTTGTTTCATTCTCAATTTTTATTATTTGCTGATCCATCTTACAGCATGAAATGATGAGCAATTGGTTTGCAGTTTGAACCTTTCCCGATAACACTGCTCTGCAGATTTATTATTTGTTGACTGAACTAGTATTCCTTGATAATCCTTTATCTGTTCTGTACCATTGTAATCCAAAGTTGCCTTTTCCCCAGTTCTCTTGACATAGCCATTCCTAATGGTCAGAGATCTCTGTTTTGTACTGGAATTTATCACCCACCTGTCAGGACCCTTGACATCTGCTCCACCTCCTGCTCTACGAGAAGCTTCCACTTCTTCCTGCACTTTTTTCAGTTTCACACGTTCGTGTTCCAGTGATGCTGCTGTTTGCAGTTGCTTCTCCTTGGATGTTTCTAAAGACTGATGAAGTTCCTAGATTTAAAAAGAAAAACTTTCTAAGTAAACATATTGATTCTAAAAATCAGACAAATCAAATAAATGAGTAGAAATAATTTCTGCATTAAATGAAGTTTAATGCATGTTATACATATTATATGAGTGGATCTGGTAGTCCAGTGGTTTAGCCGCTGAACTGAGAACTGGAGGAGCCCTACGAGTACCTGGTTTTTTTATTCGGGGTTAAACACGGGCGAGAGTCGGGCTGATCTCAACTAGTGCCGTTGGTCAAGAATCACTGGGAGCCTAAACCTCCACCACATCCCAGTGGCCTGTTGTAATACAGTTTAACTTTAACATATTATAGGAAGAGAGATTCTATTTAAAGATATAGGAGCTAAACTCAAAAGATATAGCTCTCTCTTGTTAGATTTCTTCCTAAAAAGTCCCAAAATTTTTATCTAATTTTTTTAAAATTAATATAGAATTTAAATATACAGTATATTTGTGTGTCTCATTTATTTATCATTTACTGTAGGATTAACTTGTGTTGCTAATGAATATTTAAAAATAATGAATATTGATCACACTGAGCAGTTAAATAGTTAGAACTTTGTTTTACAAAAACTGTGAAAACTGCATTGGAGATGTTAGAAACATGATTTCTGAATAAATATGAACCATCTAATTATATTAAGTCTCAAATGGAGGTGAGGGACTAGGATAGACACTTTTAATATTATGATACTGGATGACAGGTTTTTAAAAGTTTTCATTGTCTCTTAGTATTGAAGGTTATAACAAAAGACAAAACTTAAAGAGAACTAAATATGATGCTTATAAATCCTTCAGTTTTCTGCTTTCAGACAAGGTAACAAACCAATTTTTGATTGAATCATAATGGAAATGAAAAAATGGTTCTGTATAGAATATCCCAAAAGTCAATGTTCATAGTTTTTCCCAATGAACCCCAAAGCCAACCTATCCCTGTGATAGGTGGAAGGAAAATGCTATGAATGGGAAACCCAATAATTAATGATTAGAAAGATCTCCTCTACAACCTGACAATTTACTTCCACTACCTGTGAAAATAACCTAGAATTTTTTTTTTTCTACCAATGTATTTTGGAATGACTTCACTTACTCCACTCAATGTATCAATGTTTTCTGGAAAAAGAATTTCAGGAATTTTGATGCCAAAACAGTGACTTTTTTTTTTTGCATTTAAATAAAGAAGCTTTTATAAATAACAAAATAAACAATGTTTCAAGATTGTAAAATGGAAATGATCCACGGAGACAAAACCACTTAACAAATAGGAAATAAATACTAAACTCTGTAATAGGAAAGTAAATAGAAACAAAAGCAAAAAAAAGTAATTTAGCAGAAAAAAACATTTTTAATAACATCTTTAAATATACTGTAATGCTGTTGTAGCTGGATCTTTTCCTCACTCCTGTAGAAAAATGTCCAGGTCATGAGCTTGCAATAATTATTAATATTTGGATTTTTCATCTCAGAACTGTTGCCATTCCTCAAATCTTTCAAAGAAAAAGGGGAAACAAATAATTATTATTAAAGTTTCAAGAAATTTTGACTCTTCTTCAACGTTCACCTGAGTTAAAAGGAAACCATACGATTAGAATCATCTAGATAGATCAAGAATCAAATACATGACGAATATATTTTAACTGTGGTAATAACTAAGTTTCTAGAGCAAATCTATACTATGAGGAAAGAAGTCCTATCTGGTTCAGTACATGGACTGAGCCCATTCCTATATCCAAAATCTTCAATTTGTCTCTGATGCTTCCAGACTGAATTTAAGTAATGAATTTGTAACACTTGAGGAAATTGCTGTAAACATAAATTCTAGCAGTCGTTTTGCAGAGCTCCTTCATTTGTGAAGTGAAGTGTTCTAATAGGAGATGTCCCAATAAAAAAAGAGTCAATGGAAGGAAAGAGATCTAAGTAACATAAACCAAGGATTGGCTCTCCAACTCAAGATCAGATTCCTATCAATTATTTGGAAATAAATATGTATTTGTCCTTATCTCACACCTCCTCTGTTTCCTTCATACTGTCATTAACAGTTCCATTAATGGCTTCTTTCCCTCAAATAAATGTCTATGGCAGAATGGTAGGATTTATTTTTATATGTATATAGCATCTAGAAAAGTTGCCATAAATAAATTCCAATGTTTTAGGGACTATTTTGTTTTCTTAGCATAATATTTTAGAAATATTAGATAATATAGAAAACAAATTCATTTTGCTCCTTTGGTTATGAAATCAATGCAGGCACATTTTGAACCTGTCGAAAATTTACAAACAAGTTTAGATTCATTACTTTTCCCAGGTGTCTCTTGGCACAGAAGACATGAAAATAAAGCCTTTAAAACAAGATTAGATATAAATAGAGGGATTTAACATGCATTGGTGAAAAAAAAAAAAAAATTCAGCAACTAAACAAATCTAGCTGATGAATCCCAATAAGACCAAACAGGTTTCACAGATTCCCACTGAGGAAAACTTGCAATAGTTCCTCCTCCCCACCCACACATTTATTCATGTTTGTGTAATCCCTTTATTAAGACTAAAGTAATACATGATTTTTCTAGTAGTAAGCAATATAGTGTAATAAGTAATAGGTATAGAAAGATGGAAAAGCTATATAGGAAAAAACAAAATTAAATAGAGAAAGGAAAGAATTTATTGGAAAGTTCTATCTGATTTTAGGAAAAACAAACAAACAAACAAAAACAATGAATAAGGTCCAAAATAAAATGCTGTGCAACATTTAGCTTCTTCCCTATTTCATTGAGGATGCTAAAAATATTCTTTGAAAGACATCGTTGTTGACTAGTGATCTGGATTCCTTCAAAAAGGGAAGAAAAAAAGAAAAGAGAGTGTTTTTCTGTTCCAAAGTGTAAATGATGAAATTCAAAGAACCTACTCTACCCATAGATTTAATATTAAGATCATTTTATTTTTAAATTTAAAGAAAGCAAAGTCATTTATAAAAATTCAATGTAATGAATCCCCTCCCCCCCAACAAAATCTCGGCTACGTGCCTGATCTTAACATCAACATTTTTACTACACTGGTACTGTCAAAGGACTAATGATTGCTGGTAGTGAATAACAGATATCTAAAACTATCAATGGCAACCATCCAGTTACTGCCTGTCCATAATTTTTACAATAATCAATATCCAATCAGATTCTTCAGACAGAACTTTCCGGTACACCCACAGATCAACAGTGATAGAAGTTGGTATAAGGTAACTGCTGAGAACAATGAAATAAAAAGTATAAATGTAATTAATTATATAAAAATTAAAACAAAAAAAATCATTCTGAATTTTAAAATCAAAACATCTAATAAAGGAGGTGAATTTCTTACTTGAATAATTTGCTGTTCTCTTTCTCTAGATGTTTTATTCCGACGCTTTTCTGCTTCCATTGCTTCCTGCAACTGGGCAAAATTTGTCTGTTCTGCTTCCAAAGCCTGAATTAGAGCCTGAGAACGCAAGCGTTCTGTTTCACAGGCAGCTCTTTATTTTTAAAGAAAAAGTGAATTAAATTTCTATTTGAATCTCAATTGAAAATTGCAAAAAAAAATTGTAAACACACTAATAAGGTCAATTATCAACAAACCTATTTAAAAACAATACTGTAACGATAGTAACAACTATACACGCAACAATACAATGATTTCCATTAATTAAGGAAAACCAAGCAGAAAAATCTCAAAAAACTACATGATTAATTTTAATGAAAGTTGGTGACGACCTCTAGCATTTTGTACATTAGCTAATGACCTAAAAACAGTTTCAATGAAACACAGATTTCCTCCACATACAAACCAGATCAAAAATAAAGTGTTCAAATTAAGTAGTCGTTGTTGGTTGGGTTTTTAATGGCGCAAAAGCAGCTGTGGCTAAGCTGCGCCAAATTAAGTAGTCAAAGTATCAGGATGATGATCGTCTACGAGCTCAGTAAGGTAGCAATGACTATTTTTAATTTAGAGCTTTTCTAAGCTCCTCCAGGATTTCGGCTGGGGTTGAGCATAGTAAATACGTCTCCTGTGAGCATCCCAGACATTCTCGATAGAATTAAGAACTGGAGACCTGGCTGGTTCAATCTATATGTACAATTTTCTCTCGATTATTATTGACTAATAGATTAGCTTGGTGTGGATATACAGTGTTGCGTTTTGCCCCTGTGTAAGGGTGAACAAAGCAGTCCAGGATATCATATCACTGTCTAGCAAATGTTTTCTCTTAGAAGCAAATGCAGGTCTATGCATCCACCTACTTGTCCAATCATTACCATACAATACCTCTAGCTTTGAATTACTTTTAAGTAATGGGATTACTTAAATCCCATTTTCATGCATTTCCAAATCATTTTAAATCATAATTGCAATTTTTCTGTTTTTCTCATAATTAATGAAAACCAGTAGATGTAAAAAGTTTGCTCAATGTATTATTATAAATGATTTTCCCTCCCTTTATATCTTTAGAAGTTATGACAATTTCTAGAACAAATATTAATAACATAGCAGAGGAAATTTTCCTTAAAATTAACTACTTATTATTATTTATTTTTTTTTGTTTCCTTGTACCTTTAGAATACAACTGCAGTAATACTCGTAAATTAAGTAAATTTTCAACAATGTAATCAAATAAAACATCTTTAACTATGCAAAATCTTTTTTACCCCATCTTAACTACTCTTAATCTTTTAAAGTTACAATAAAACACTCCCCAAACTATTCCTAAATTTACAATCAATTTAAAAACAATATATATAATTTACATATAATATAATTATTTTAGTAAAGGTTTGACTAGGTTATTGTCCAACTACAATTCTGAGATGGTTATTTTTAGTTTCAGAAGAGGGTTTAAACTAAGTCAATTCTTCTACAAAACTCTTTGGTTACACTACATAAATTCAAATTTCAAAGAGGAAATGAAAACAATATTATTATTATTATTAGATTATTAGAGTTCATGATCAAAGAAATAAAATTCCAGACTGTATTTATTAGAAGGTCCATGCTTGATTCAATTCAACTCCATGCTGAAATAAAAATGATGTCTTTCAAAGTAAAAAGAAGTTCTATTACTTATGAAAGGAAATTATTCATTTTATGACAACCACCTCATTTCTCTACTTTGTCTTTGCATAATCTAATAAAGGTGAAACCATTAAATGTATCAGACAACAGCTGACTCTTGTTTGGATTTAGTACTAGATTTGCAACAAAGATCAAAAATGAATGAAATGAAAATTTGGGTAACAACTACAGTCAGAAATTCAGTTTAAAATCATATTAAATTTAACTACTAAGCCATTAGTATAACTATAAAAATGAATTTCCACCTGGGAAATAAACTGACTTCTGCAGGAAGTAACTTAGAAAAACAAAGACAAACTCATAGGTATACATACAGATGTATTTTAAAGTATCCCATCATAAACCTACTTAGCCTTTGGAGTTGCTGGAGGGAAGTTCCCCAAAGTTTCTTGACCACTGGGTTTAAGTTGAGTTTGGGTGGCCAGCCCAACATCTGTTAACCACTGTGAAAGAAACCATCTACAGAGGGCTGGGTGGATCCTAGGACCCCCTTAACAGAATTTAACTTGGAAAAATTTCCCATGCTCTGCAGGGCAATGAATCTAGTTCCTCCAGTCCTCAGTCAAATGTTACACCACTCAGCTCCCACACCCACACAAATATACTGTGATGTAAATAATTCAGGTATAAGATTTTACTCAATGAATTAACTAGATGTTTTGAACTATTTATATTGCTTACATATTTTTTTTATTAATTAGTTCGTCGAAGCATCACAAGGTTTCCTTTAACTGATCACCTGTAAATGTGAAACAGTTCTTTGGATGCCATCTGTGAACTCAAGATCTCATTTATATATATTTATATGAAACTATATGAAATGTTGATTAATTTAAATTGATAATGAGAGTAAAAAATTGTTTAAAAACCAAACAAAGATGAGCTGTTTGTCATTTGTGATTCCTTTTTGGATATATAATGGAAATAAAAATAAGACAAAAGAGAAACCAGGCAGAATGCATTTATGGTAGTAATAGAAGTTCTAATAAACATGCATCAAAACCTTGAATATCCACTTACAAAATAAAATCCATGTTGAACCTTTAAAAAAAAAACAAAAAAAAAAAAGGAAACAAAAGTAAGGAAAATATAAAAATGTTTATCATGTTTCAAATCAGAGGGAAAAAAAAAACAAACAAAACATCTAAAAAAAGATTAAAAAAATAACTACAAAATATCTCAAAAAGAAAATGAATAAAATTTCCTTTAAATGAAAATAATTAAAAGTTATCTAAACAATATCAAAGAATTTATTTCAAATAATTTTACATTCAGATATTTTGATAAATATCATCACTAAATTTCATTTACTGTAATATGAAATTTTTATTTCAAACCTTAAGCATCTTAGAACATCTGTTGTTTGTACCTTGCAACTTATCAGATGATGTTAAAAATAAAAATAAAAAAAAAAGTCTATGAAACTATTAGATATTAATGCTGAACGATAAAAGCCATTCAAACAAAACAGCTTCAAACAGTTAACTTAAGTAATTTCATTACATGACTTCTGAGAAGATATATAGGAATCAAATTATTTAAATGTAAAATACTTTTTATATTAAAAATTCCAAATAACAAGGAACAGAATTCGGTGAGTTTTATCAACAAATTAATATTTAAAGCTAAATATTATTTACAGCAACTATTTTATGATAAGAAACATACGATTGCAAAGAACACCAAGAACAAAATTTCACTACCAAGATATCGAGGTTTGAAGTTAATGATCTTGGTAGAAAAAAAGTTTCAGTTAGGTTAGTTCTAAAGGATGATCTTCAATGAAAACTACTTTAATTTATATGTTTACTCCAAAGGATAGAACAGAAAATCTATCATCACATTTGTGTACTTGAAGTTTCAATTATGACTTTATTTTGACTTTATTATTTCAAAATTCAGCTTTTAACCCCCCCCCCCCCCCAGTGATTGTCAAGTCCATTTGCGCAAATTCTCACTATGGTCATTGTTTTTCTCATTCTTGCAATTGGTAAAATACAAAGTTTTAAGTAGAAACTCGATTTGAAGTTGGAAGCCTTTCCTTGTGAGAGATCTTAAAACTCTTTAACCAAGCTGAGATGTTAGGTTTAACATTAAAAAGATTTTTTCCTAGGAAAAAAATTACAAGCACTCAATTTTTCACACAACAATGATAACAGCTTTTTAGTTTATGTATTCCTCATCAATATATTATTCATTATAAGTAGCTTAGCATTGAGTTCAGGATTAAAACTCGATACAGAATTCTTTGTCTCTCATTTAAAAATAAAGATTTTAAAAATATATATCAAGATTAAATATAAACAAAATTTTGATATTTCAAGGAGAATGAAATAGTTATATATTTTCATACATTTAAACATTTTTGTTCAGAAATAAATATAAAAATAATAAATAAAGTTACCTTAATGTTAAAGTTTCGCGTTTCTCTCGATCATATTCAGCCTGAATTCGAAGGAGTTCTGTCCTCAAAACAGCTCGAGACATCTCTAAATCTGCATTCACAGACTTTTCACGGCTCAACTGAGCAGATAACTCCAGTGTCCGTTTCTTCTCCAATTCCAGATTAGACCTCAAATCTTCCGAAAGAACTTGTTCCTGCTGGATTCGGAATTCCCATAATTCCACTGAAATTAATAATGTTCTTTCAATGAGATGATTTGTAGATTTCAATTAAAAATAAAGAAAGAAAGAAAAAAAAAATGCCTTAAAGAATAAATCTGAAAAGAATGTGTTCAGCTCAAACATAATATATATTTCTGAGTCTGAAACACCCTAACATATTGTAAGATAAAAACAAGAAAAGATCTATCTAAATACTGCATAAAGTCAAAAATTCAACCTGAATGGCCTTAGTCATTTACAGTAAAAATAAATCAGTACAAGGTTCCTTGAGGTTGCTGCAAAACATCAGAAATTCAGGATCCCACAGTCACAAGACTCATCTTATCTTGACACACCTGTTCTCAATCTGTTCAGGGTTTTCCATGTTCCATATGGTAAGTGATACCAAACAGCAGGTTCCTCCTTGATACTACTCAAAGTTTCAAGTGTAGAGGGAATTGATGTTAGAATGTAATATAGAATGTGATGTTAATGTAAGAAACTCTTTCTTAACTTCAACCTCAAAGGGTGAGGTTCACATCCAAACATAATGGGTTCAGTTTACCATTGAAGAAAAAGCTGTAAATTCCTCCTAAGTGTTTTAGAAGTAGAAATATTCAAGTGAGTTACAAGCACAGCCACATCTTATAGGTATGTAAACCATGTAAGTGTATTTCAAAAAAAGACAGTTTGAAAATAAAAGTTTAATAATGGAAATGATTTCAGTTATCAATCAATGCAATAAATCCAGTAAAAGGTTAATTTCCAAGTACTATTATTATTTGGAATTAATAGATTTAAAATTCTGAAATATTTCTTGATCAATGAATTTGAAATAAACTGCTTAAAAATTATTTGAACAATCAGATTACTTGTTTATTCATTAGCAATTGTTGGAATTAATAATTTAAAAAACTATTCAGTGAAGCTGTTAAGTTTAGTATAGAATCAAGTGTCATCTCCGGCTAATAGGCAAACAAAATACTATGGGAATGATTTTAAGGGTTTATATATATATATATTTATAATATTTTATTCCACGTAGCTCTGGAGTCTTTAATCTTAAATAAAAATACTAACTTTGTCGTTTATGATGTCTATCAGATCTGTTTGCTTCTTCCTCCATTTTGGCAATCTGCTGAAGTAGTCTTTGGTGCTCTTCATGTTGAAGTAATGTATCGAGTTTTACTGGAGACGTATGCCTTGAAACTGAACTTGGGACAATTCCTGGTTGCTTCAACAAATTCTGCATTTCTATTAAAACTTCTTGATGATTTGTATCCTGCAAAAATAATAATAATATATCGTTTAACAAGTTCACTGCTGACGGCGCTAGAGTAGACATGCTGATTACAACATGGCATCTTGTATGGCTCGAGAACTTCTATTGGTTAGTATATTACCGGTGCTTATAATAAGAACTTGTATTGTGTGCAGCCTCTCAGTAGACACCTCGAACTGTTGTAAACAGTTGTTGGCATTGAACTTTTTGTGATTTTGTTTTTGTTTTTTTTCCCTCCCCATAATAATGAGTGATGAACCAGAGATTTGGAAAACACTAGATTCTCTAGTGTTTACTAGAATCAAACACTAGATTTGTTGATTATTGATTATATGTTGATTTTTAGAATTCATAATTTGAAAAAAATAGAAGTTTTTGATCATACACCTAATTTGATTTTGTATAATTTTTTTGAGAATTTACATTTATCTTTATTAATAATAAAAAAAACACATCCTTTATTCTATTCTATTTACATTTTATTTTGATTTCCTTACAAAAACAAAAAAAAAAAAAAAAAAAAAACTACTAAAAACCTAATATTTAGGAGACACTTAGTGCAGGAATTTAACCACAGGTGCTGCCTATGTGGAACCATGATAGTGGATTTGAGCTGATTGGGGGTTGAAATATGATATATACTGACTTCTTATTTTACCATTTACAATACAAATATACCTGGTATCACCTACCCCTACAATGGTGGCAGTGTACGTATTTAGATGTCATCACATCCTCTCAAAAGCTTTTGGACAAAATTGGAAAGCAATGAAATGACAAATACAGGCTATATAAAAAGAAACAGGTATTAAACCGTCTAGCAACTAACTCCCAAGTTATCAGTGATAACTAATTGAAATGAAGGAAGGAAGGAGCTTGTGCAGTTCTAATTACTGCCTGTTATATCAGCAATGAATCACTGGGACTGAAAAAATATGGGTTTTTCTAATTCAATAGTAAGTGAGGTAGTAAAGGGAAGTGCACATAAATGTAGAAGTAAAAACAACAACAGATGCAATAAAATAAACTGCATATAAATATACAAATAAAAAGATGATCTAAAAAAACAACAAAAATAAAAGGTGTTGGTGGAGAAGGGGAGATTGTCATGTTCTGAAAAAGACTATACTCCTAGCAAAATATATCCTTTGAAAGCACATTATTGTAATATCAGGATTGAGTGCAAAGTGCATAAATATCTAAAGGAGTTTCAGAGCTTCAGCTTTATTGGTAGAACTACATTGTATAAGCCAATATCAATATCAGGAAAACTAACACCATGGACTAGTGGTTTACCCATCAATCACAAAGAATAGAAAGAGTTTCATTCAGCAAAATGTTCAGGTTGACAGAACATTGGTTTGAGAATGTTAATGAAACCTTGAGATACATAACAATGAAATTCCTGTTTGCTATGGACCTGTTTCTCAGCTTTTAGACTGGATGTAATGGCCATAATACTAATGGGCGTAACATCTTTATATTTAGTGATATTTTAAAAAAAATCTGTGGTCTCTGCACTTTAGCAAGTTTATGAAAGTCAACCTAATGGTGCCAGCATAATACAGCATTTCATTTCATAAAACAACTGATTTCAGACTGCTAATAATACAGTTCAAGAATAAATACAATAGAGAAAAGTAGGTAAAATAAAGAGTTCAAAAGAATTATGGCTGTCGTGGAGTCCTGATCTGAAACTCAAAACATAATTTTTGTGGTGAACTAGAATTCAGTAACAGGGTAAGGTCTAGAAATCTATCTTGTACAGACAACTGCACTGAAGAAAAAATTCTGACTGTTATGACCTAGCAAAAAGTCTTCCACAAAGGAATACTGCTGTTATTTAAAGTAAACATGAGCTCATCTATTATCAATTTCATTCATAAACATATACTTTAACCAACACCATTGATGTCAAAAGCTTTTGAGAGGATAATGTTTCACAATTATTGTTTTCTAATTCATGTATTGTACAATTGAGATAAATCTCTTTAAGTATAAAAAAAAAAAAGTAAATAACTTTATAAGGACCTGGCAATGTAGTAGTTAGAAACCACATAGTACAAATTTCTTTGATAATGAACTACAATTATAGATTCTGATACATGATGGTTAATTTTTATTGCATAATCAAGTGTGATAAGACTGCACTGCATGACCACACTAAGAAAATGCATGAAAGTTTCAGGATAGAAAATAAAACTGATTTTATTTTAGATAATTATAATCCTTTTGAAAAAAATGTGACAAAAAAAAAAAGTTATAAAACCAATTACTGCTGCCAAACTAGAAATATCATGTTGTTTATGACCATGTCAGCAACTAACTAAATTACAACTTCTTTTACTAAAATTTGAATTTTAATAATAATAAAAAAATTACTAACCATCTGAGCAATCCTGTGTTCCAAGTGCTCAACATCTGATGGCCCAATTTGCCCATTAGTGAGAATCTGAGTTCGGAGTTCAGCCATCAAAGTATTCTTTTCCTTCTCAAATACCTTAGTGATCGCACGAAGAAACAATTTACTCCATTCCGCTGTATTCTGACCACTAGTCTGGAATTGGTAAAACAAAAAGAG